>JACEEZ010013588.1:37500-118346 GCA_016584305.1 Chionoecetes opilio
CAACGACATCACTTGCTCTCGTGTCCATGGTCTTGAATCTTCCGAATTTTTTAACATCTGGCTTCGACTTCAATGTCACTCTCTTACTAAATTGATCTGTGCTGTATAACTCTCACCTAACTCCTCGGACTATATAAAATTCTTCGACTATTAACATCAAAAGTGGAGCACATTTCATTTAATTTTCCTTTAGCAGAAATGTCCATTCTTGGGGATTTCAATGTTCACAACCTGCATTGGCTATCATCTTCTTTCACTGACCAACCTGGTGAACAAGTCTACAGCTTTTCTATCCTCCAAGACTTAGAGCAGCTGGTGCAGCACCCTACCCGTATCCCTGACAGCCTGCAGACACGCCGTACATTCTTGATGTTTTCCTAACTACTAAACCTTCTTAAACCTGCTTACTCTGTGAAACTATTCTCTCCGTGTGGATCCTCCGAACACAATTTTATTTTTGTAAACTGTCCTATTGCTCCGGTGCCGCCTCGGGACCCACATAAGTGGAGGTGCTTCTGGCATTTCAACTCAGCTAAGTGGGAAGACCTAAGGCAGTACTACTCTGATTTTCCATGGAATGATTACTGCCTCCATGTCAGAGACCCATATCTTTGTGCAGAGCGCATAACTGAGGTCATAGTCTCTGGCATGGAGACGTACATTCCACACACTTTATCTAATCATACAGCCCAACAACCTTGGTTTAACTCTACTTGTTATCATGCTGTCCAAGATAGAGAGGCGGCTCACAGACAGTACCGTAACCATCCATCTCCTGAAACTCATGTACCTATATATTTCTGCCCGTAATCATGCCAAATCTTTACTTCAACTTACCAAAAACTCCTTCATTCATAGAAAATGTCAAAATCTTTCTGAATCGAATTCCTCTCGTGACTTCTGGCATCTAATATCTCTAACAATTTTGTTCATCACCTTTCCCTCCTATGCTTCAACCAGATGGCTCCACAGCTGTCTCATCTATTTCTAAAGCTGAACTCTTCACTCATACCTTTGCTGATTATTCCACTCTGGTTGATGAAGGGCTTGTTCCTCCCTCTCCTCCACTTTCTGACTATATTATGCCTGTTATAAAGATCCTTCGTAATTATGTTTTCTTTGCCCTTTCTGGCCTAGATCCTCGGAAGGCTTACGGTCCTGACGGAGTCCCTCCTATTGTTCTCAAAAACTGTGCTTCTGTGTTTGCACCCTGCCTGGTCAAATTTTTCCGTCTTTGTCTATCTACTTCCACCTTTCCTTCTTGCTGGAAGTTTGGTCACATCCAACCTTTCCTAAGAAGGGTGTCCGTTCTAATCCTTCAAACTACCGTCATATAGCTTTGACTTCCTGCCTTTCTAAAGCTTTTGAATCTATACTTAATTAGAAGATTCTTAAGCATCTTCTCCTTTTTATTCAACTCAACAGGAACTAAGTGATTCACGGAGAGATGCCACCGACCGCCTAACTTCTGATCTTTCTATAATTTCTGATTGGGGCAAAGCAAACCTTGTTCTGTTCAATGCCTCAAAACCCAAATTTCTTCACCTATCTACTCGACAAAACCAATTAGATAACTATCCAGTCTTCTTCAATGACACTCAACTATCTCCTTCTTCTACAATGAACATTCTAGGACTATCCTTTACTAAAAGTCTGAACTGGAAATCTCACATCTCACCTCTTGCTAAAACAGCTTCGAAGAAGTCAGGTGTCATGTGGCGTCTGCGTCCATTTTTTTCTCCCTACCAGTTGCTTGCTCTCTACATAACAGGGGCCTTATCCGCCCACATATGGAGTATGTTTCACATGTACACTCACTCATACACTCATGGATTCACTCATACAGCTCTCCTAAACAGGGTTGAGTCACAAGCTTTTCGTCTCATCAACTCCCCTCCTCTGACTGACTGTCTTCAATCTTTAAATCACCGACGCAATGTTGCTTCTCTTGCTATCTTCTACCGTTATTTTCATGCTCACTGCTCTTCTGAACTTGCTAATTGCATGCCTCCCCCCCTCCCGCGGCCTCGCTGCACAAGACTTTCTACTAATTCTCATCCCTATTTTGTCCATCTTCCTAATGCAACAGTTAATCAGTATCTTTACTCTTTCATCCCTTTCACTGGTAAACTCTGGAACTCTCTTCCTGTTTATGTTTGTTGTTGTTGTTAATATTTTGTCAACACTTGTGGTTGACGCGAGCTTTTGCCTATAGCAGCCCGCCTGTGGAATTATGTCATTACAATAAAAAAAGGCAGTGTATTGGAGCTAAATTGGGGGGGGGGGTATTCCCGAACAGTGGAGGTGAGAGTGGCCAGAGGGACAGATCTAATTACCGCAGCAGCAGCGGCGGCGGCAACTGGATGTCCGGGCTGCGGACGAGGTGGGAGGCGTTCCCTGAGGTGGGAGGTTGCCTCGCACTTCAGGAGGTAGTGTTGGAGTGCAAAGGGGGAGGTGACCTGGCAGTGGTCACAGGTGGTGTCCACAGCGCCCTGGCGGATTTCCTCAAAGCAGGGAAAGCCGAGGCGGAGACGGTGTAGTCGGTCCCGTACGTGTGGGGGGATGGATGGGTCTTGGGGAAGTGGGTGGTATGCTGTTGCAGCAGCGTACCAGGAGGCAGAGGGTGATGATAGGGCGACTGTGGCCTCGTGTTGCTGGCGGGACAAGGCGTGCGAGGCAGACTTTATTTTAAGTAGAGTTTGGGAGAGGCTGGGCGAGAACAGCCGTGGTGGGGGCTGGGGAGGGCAGCGGCTGGTTTGCAGCTCTGTCAGCTGCTTCGTTGCCACTAAGGCCTACATGGCTGGGAACCCAATTGAGGGTGATTTTACAGCCACGTGCAGCCAGTCGCTGGGCCAGAAGAAGAGTGGAGGTGAGGAGGTGAATGTTATCCTGTGGCTGGTGTCTTTGAGGGCCTGGATAGAGGATTTTGAGTGTGTGTATGATGACATGAGGGGAGTGACTCTCCAGGGCGTGGTGAAAGAGCGCCACGAATGGCGACTAGTTCAGCCTGGAGGCAGCTGGCGCCATCTGTTAGACGCCACTGTTTTTGTGGTTTGTCCGCTCACAAAAACCGCTCCTGCTGCTCCTGTGGAAGGATCTACTGACCCGTCTGTGAAGATAGTGAGGGAAGCAGGGGTCGTCAAGTCATCCATGACCTGTAGCATTTCCAAGCGTAAGCAGCGGGGAGCCAGTGTGCCTTTGGGCGCTCAAGACTGTGGAGTGATGTGGTGATTGGAGGAGGGCTCCAAGGCGGGTGGCGTACGCGAAGTTCGGGTGAGGGAAGTCCTCGCCCTTACTGAGGAGGGTTTCGTGAATTCCATAGTGAGAATGCTTCTGCAGCGCCACGCTGGCCAACATTGCCGCCGAAGGTTGTTGCGGGGCCTGGCAAGATGAGTTGCAACCTTGGCGGGAGGGGCGAAGGGGTAGGGCAGGTGGGTCATTTTGGCGAGCAGGCAGGTGGTCCGTTCTCGATACGGCGCCGAGTCGGGACTACCTGGCACTCCTGCTGCAGGTTGCAGACCTTAGTCCATCTGGGGGCGTTGATGATGACTCTCAGGGCGCTGTTTGTGTGGCCTCTAGTTTTTGGTGTAGGGTGTTCGTGAGGGAGATAAGGCATGGAGCGCTATAGTCCAGGAGAGAGAGCGGATGGCGTGAATGTAAAAGGTGCGCTTCACCTGGAAACTGGCACCCCCTTTTAAGCAGTGATTGCCCGTAGGACGGAGATCCTGCTGTTTTCGCGCTCGCAGGTAAGCTACGTGTGTGCGGAGGTTGAGACGGTTGTCGAGCCAGATGCCCAGGTATTGGTGCGACGTGACCCAGGAGAGTGGTGTGTCCAGGATATAGAGCGGGGCGCGCGGCGCGACACACCCAAAGGCCATGGCCTTGGATTTTGCCACATTCAGCTTCAAACCTAGTTCCCTTACACTTGGCGGTTATGTCAGTCAACAGGTTCTGGGCTCGTTGTGCGTGGGCGGGTCCAGTGCAGTAGAGGGCAAGGTCGTCCGCATAGCAGAGAAGCTTAGTTCCGGGTGGGAGTGGGAGAGAGATGAGCTCTTCCATCAGTATGTTAAACAGGAAGGGGCTCAGAATGCTGCCCTGTGGTGTTCCGTTTTCATGTTGATGGAGTTGAGGACGTCTCCCCTGAAAGGCAACTCTAGCCGCTCGGCACCGAGAGGAAGTCTTTGAGCCATATAAGGAGTCTGCCGCATACTCCCTTGCGGACCAGAAGCGAAAGGATCACTCGGCAGTGGCGAGTTCAAAGGCTTTCTCGAGATCGAGGAAGGCTACTGTGGTACCTCCGGAACTGGCAGCGCATAGAAGAGTGAAAGGCATTCAGCTGTTCCCATGCCCCGCCTGTAGGCAAAGAGGTCTTGATGGAGCGGACCGACCGCCCAGGTTAGCCTGTTTAGGACTATCCGCTCCATGGTTTTGCCCACACAGCTGAGGAGGGAGATAGGGCGCATGGCACCAGGATTTTTGGGCTTAGGTATGGATATGATGGTAGCCTCCTTCCATTTTGATGGTAGTTTGCAGGCCTCCAGGAGGCGTGAAGAGGGTGAGAAGGGAGGAGTGACCATCTGAGCCGCATTGGTGATCATGGTTCATGTTTATATTTCTCTCTCTCTCTCTCTCTCTCTCTCTCTCTCTCTCTCGTCTCTCTCTCTCTCTACCGTCAGGGTGGCTCGATTGGTAGAGCTGTTGTCTCGCGTGTAGCGTCCCTGCATTCGGTCAGCGGTTCGAGCCCACCAGGTTCGTCCGGCGTGGTGGCGCTTTGTATAGTCAATAAAACCCTTTTAGTTGGTACTTGCCAAAGTGTCTAGATAGGATCAAAGTACCTTATCTCTCTCTCTCTCTCTCTTCTCTCTCTCTCTCTCTCTCCTCTCTCTCTCTCTCTCTCTCTCTCTCTCTCTCTCTCTCTCTCTCTCATGCCATGTATAAAACCCCATTTCTGCTTGAATCCGTGCACTGTATTTGTATCATAAAATATAAAAATATAATTTTATATATATATATATATATATTATATATAATATTATATATATATATATATATATATATTATATATTTTATATATATATATATTATATATATAATATAATATATATATATATATATTTAAAATATAATATATTTTATCGTTAAAAGATGATATATATATATATTTTATATATATATATAATATATATATATATATATCTTTAAAAAATATAAGCGAAAGTGTGTCTGTCTGTCTGTCTGTCTGTCTGGGGTGTGTGTTGTGTGTGTGTGTGTGTGTGTGGGTGTGTGTGGTTAAGTTCCGCCCCCCGTGGGGGCAATCACCTCAATGGCCGTTTTGGAACCCGCTTGACCAGGGGAAGGTTTTAAGCCCCCTTATGAGATGATCCGTTCACTTTTTTTCTTCTTTTTTTTAGCAGCCTATTAGCGAGAATTGTGAAGAAAAAAAAGTGGGTTGCAGAATTGAGGAAACTTTATGTAGGGTGATGGGTAATGGGTGAGTGAATGGGTGGGGTGATGGGTAATGGGTGTGGGGTGATGGGTGAGTGAAGGGGTTGGTGGTGATGGGTGATGGGTGAGGGAATAGGGGGGGGTGATGGGTAATGGGTGAGTGAATGGGTGTGTGGTGATGGGTAATGGGTGAGTGAATGTGTGGGGGGTGATGGGTAATGGGTGAGTGAATGGGTGGGGGGATGGGTAATGGGTGAGTGAATGGGTGGGGGGAATACATACATTTCTACATCTATGATTTCAGGAAAGTAGAAGGGGCTATCTGGAGAGTCCGTGTTTGGTGGGACCGAAGGCCCACCAAACACAGGGGGTGGGCCGAAGGCCCACCCAAAAGCCCTCCGCAGGAGCTAGCCAAAAAGTCCGCCCGGAGGGGGACTTTGCGGTAGTATATAGGGGCTAGCCAAAAAGTCCGCCCGGAGGGCGGCTTTGCGGCTAGTACTTTCTAGTACTAAGTACTAGCCCCAAAGCCGCCCTCCGGGCGGACTTTTTGGCTAGCTCCTGCGGAGGGCTATTTGGGGGGCCTTTGGCCCACCACCTGTGCTTGGTGGGCCTTCGGCCCACCAAAAAATGGACTCTCCAATAGCCCTTCTAACTTTCCTGAAATCATGGATGTAGAAATGTATGTATTCCCCCACCCATTCACTCACCCATTACCCATCACCCCCCACCCATTCACTCACCCATTACCATCACCCCCACCCATTCACTCACCCATTACCCCCAACCCATTCACTCACCCATTCACTCACCCATTACCCATCACCACACACCCATTCACTCACCCATTACCCCTCACCCCCCACCCATTCACTCAACCCCTTACCCATCACCCCCACCCCTTTTACTCACCCCATTACCCATCACCACACACCCATTACCCATCACCCCCCCCATTCACTCATCCCTTACCCATCACCCCCCACCCATTCACTCACCCATTACCCATCACCACACACCCATTCAATCACCCATTACCCCTCACCACACAAACCCCTTCACTCAAACCCCTTACCCATCACCCCCCACCCATTCACTCACCCATTACCCATCACCCCCCACCCATTCACTCACCCATTACCATCACCACACACCCATTCACTCACCCATTACCCATCACCCCCCACCCATTCCCCTCACCCATTACCCATCACCCCACCCATTCACTCACCCATTACCCATCAACACACACCCATTCACTCAACCATTACCCATCACCCCCCACCCATTCACTCACCCATTACCCATCACCCCCCACCCATTCACTCACCCATTACCCATCACCACACACCCATTCACTCACCCATTACCCATCACCCCCACCTATTCCCTCAAAAAAACCATACCCATCACCCCCACCCATCACCCCCCCCCCTTCACTCACCCCACACCCATTACCCATCACCCCACCCTTTACTACCCATTTCCCTCACCCTACATCAAGGCTTTCCCCAAACTCGCAACCCCCTTTTTTTTTCACAATTTTCGCTAAAGGGTGCTAAAAAAAAAAAAAAAAAAAGTGATCGGAAACTCAAATGGGCTTTGACCCCCCCCGGTCAACCCGATTCCAAAATGTGCCTATAGGTGTTTGTGCCACGGGGGGGGAACCAACCCCACACACACACAGACAGACAGACAGACAGACACACTTTCGTTTTTTATTATAGAAATATTATATTATATATATATATATAATATTATATTTTATATATTTTATATATAAATATATTATAAATTAAACGAAAGTGTTTTGTCTGTCTGTTGTCTGTTTCTGTCTTTTTGTGGTGTGTGTGTGGTTAGGTTCCGCCCCCGTGGGCAATCACCCATATGGCACTTTTTTGGGAAACCCGGGGTTTACCCGGGAAAGGCATAAGCCCACTTATGAGATGATTGTCAATTTTTTTTTTTTTTTTTTTTTAGCAGCCATTAGCGATAATAGTGAAAAAAAAAATGGGTTTGGGGCCCAGAAATTGAGGGGAAACCCTTTAGTAGGGTGAGGGGAAGGGGAGTGAGGGGGGGGTGAGGGGGAATGGGTGTGGGGTGATGGGTGGGGGAATGGGTGGGGGGGGATGGGTTGGGGGGGGAGGGTGAGGGTGAGGGAAAGGTAGGGGTAATGGGGAATGGTAAAATAAACGAAAGTTTGTCTGTCTGTCTGTCTGTCGTCTGTGTGTGTGTGTGTATGGTTTTGTGTCTGTTTAGGTTCCGCCCCCCCGTCGCAAAAAACCTCATATGGGACATTTTTTGGGAAACCCGGGTTTACCAGGGGAAGGTTTTAAACCCAATTTTAGATGATCCGATCATTTTTTTTTTTTTTTAAACAGTATTTGCGTAATGTGAAAAAAAAGGGGGGGCGGGGGAAAAGAGAAAACCTTGATTTTAGGGTGATGCGTTATGGGAGTGAATGGGTGGGGTGATGGGTAATGGGGGGGGTGATGGGGGAGTGAATGGGGGGGGGTTTATGGGTTGGGGTGATGGGGGAGGGTGAAGGAAAAGGGGGGGGGTGGGTGTGTAAAGTAAATATAAGCGAAAGTGTGGGCGTCTGTCTGTCTGCTTTTGGGTTTTTGTGGGGTGTGGTGTGTGTGTGTGTGTTTTGTGGTGTGTGTGTGGTCGGTATAGGTTCAGCCCCCCCTACGCAAACACCCAAATGGCACATTTTTTGGGAACCCGGGTGACCAGGGGAAGTTTTAAACCCCAATATGAGATGTCGATCACTTTTTTTTTTTTTTTTTTTTTTTGCAGCCTTTAGCGATAAATTTTTGAAAAAAAAGGGGTTGCGAGAATTGAGGAAAATATGTAGGGTGTAGGGTGATGGGAATGGATTGAGGATGTAGGGTGTGGGTAATGGGTGAGGAATGGGTGGGGTGAGGGGGGGAAAAGGGTGTGGGTGAGGGGGGAGGATGGGGGGGGGGTGATGGGTTTTGGGGGGACGGGGTGAGGGGGAAAAGGTGGGGGGGGGATGGGTAAGGGGGGAGTGAATGGGTGGTGGTGAGGGGGGGTGAGTGAATGGGTGGGGGGGGTGATGGGTAATGGGGGGTGAATGGGGGGGGGGGATGGGTAATGGGTGAGTGAATGGGGGGGGGGAATAAACATTTCTACATCCATGATTTTTAGGAAAGTTAGAAGGGGCTACCCGGAGGGCCGTGTTTGGGGGGCCGAAGGCCCCCCAAACAAGGTGGTGGGCAGAAGGGCCCACCACCAATAGCCCTCCGCAGGGGCTAGCCAAAAAAACCGCCCGGGAGGGCGGCTTTGGGGCTAGTATATATATATATGCGTGTGGTGTGGGGTGCGCGCGTGTCAGTGTTTGTACGTATGTGTATGTGTGATTAAGGTGGAAAGGAAAGAGAGAGAGGAGAGAAAAGAGAGAGAGAGAGAGAGAGAGAGAGAGGAGAGGAGAGAGAGAGAGAGAGAGGAGGAGAGGGGGAGAGGAGAGAGAGAAAGAAAGAGAGAGAGGAAAAGAGATTCTCGCCAGGACAAAAACACAGGTCATGCGATCTCCCGGCGAACATCACCCCCCAGCCACCCCTATCCCACCCATTCTACTGGACGGGAAGGTGTTGCCCTTGCAGCCGACGTTCAACATTCTCGGCGTTGAGATGAACAGCAGCCTCTCCTTCACCAGCACGTCAGGAAGACAGCCTCCAAGGCCGCAGGCAGGTTGAACGTGTCAGGCACTCTCCCAACTCCTTGACGCTCGGGTGTCACAACCCATTATGCGGCCCAAGTCCGCTCCCTCATGGAGTACGCCCCCCCTGACTTGGGCATCCTGTCCCCCTCTTTACCTTGGCCCTCCTAGATAAGGTACAAAACCGTGACCAGCGGCTCATCTCCCTGAAGGCAGCCCCAGACATGCGCCCGCCCCACTACAGCCCCTAAGCACAGGCGAGACGTGGCCGGCCTGTGCGTCACGTACAAAATCCTCAAGCAGGGCGCCCCGCACCTCGCTACACTCCGGCAGCCGTGGGCGACACCTCACTCATACCCCACCAGGGACGCCCAAAAGAGGGCCCAACAAATCATGGTTTCCTTCGCCAGGACAGGGGACCTTCTTCCGTCCTTCCTGCCGGAACAGCAGGCTGTGGAATCGTTTTAGTGCGACAGACGGACATGCACCAGGCCGCCACACTCCACATCTTCAAGTGGCAGTGAATGCCTGGCTGATGCCCTCTGGATATAATTATTAAACTTATAAGTAAAGGTAAAGATGGGAGATACGCTAAGTGCCCGTGGCATGCGGTGCTCATCTCCGTGGCATCCCCCTTTAGAGTCTGTGGTGGGTGAGAACCCTTTCCCCCGGGACACAGGGCTAGTGTGACCCCCGGGTTACCACAGTTACCTTCCCTAGGTTACCCAGGTACCCATTTATCAACCCCGAAAGGAAGTAAGAACAGCTGGGTAGGCGGTCACCGACTGCCCTGGCCCGGATCGAACCAGGGCCCGCAGATTTGTAGCCAGGCACGCTAGCCATGCACCAAAGGAGGCGACAATAGTTGTCTATAAGTAAACTTATAGACAACTAGTTAAATGTGCAGACTAAAGATAGTTCTCGGCACCTCACCGAGAACTTTTGGCTGTAAAATTAATATCAAAAGTAAAAAAAAAAAAAAAAAAAAAAAAAAAAAGAGAGAGAGAGAGAGAGGAAGAGAGAGGGGAGAGAGAGAGAGAGAGAGAGAAGAGAGAGGGGAGAGAGAGAGAGAGGGGAGAGAGAGAGAGAGGAAAAGAGAGGACTCCTCTCACTCTCCCACACATCTCTTACTGTCTAAAATTTTCATTTTTTAATCCAAAGCTGGCTGTTGCGTATATACTCCTGGGCCAAGGGGGGTTTTCATGTTTGAGAGGGCCCCGAGATTACTCACCTGATTTTTGGGAGAGGACCACCTGGAGCACAATATTAACGGGGGTAGCTTAACTGAAACCTGGCAATAATCTCAGAAATCACGGATTTGTCAAAATTGTGCTTTCGGGGAAAAGACCCTCCGAATATCGGGTGGGCCTCCTTTTGATCACCATAGCACCGAAATAAATTCCCTTACGGAATTAATTACCACTCAAAGAAAGCTTAACTTATCCGCTACAATATCTAGCTAAAATGAAGTTTTATTACACAATTAACGTTTTCCCGTAGGATCGTAAATACAAAGTTATATCAAAAATTTTGAAAAATCTAGGATTGTAAACACAAAAAAATAAATAAATATATGAAGTGACAAATCTCATAGTTTTTAGTTTTACTAGTTATTACACATTAGAAAAGTTTTTTTAAAATACCAAACAGAATAATGTAGGTCCATGTGAACATTTAGGGTCAAATTTAAAAAAAATAGAATTTACTAAAACCTGAGGTAAATACCACTACACTTTCTCTCAAGTTTGGGACATGAGAAGTACAAACAGAAAAGTCTCGCTTATCTTAGCTTCCTTTTTGAAGTAAAAGTAGGTTTTTAAGAGCAGTAGTGATGAATAAGGATGGTCTTAGTGACCAAACTGGAAAAATGTTATGTCCACTCTTTTAAATACAACAAGGAAATCAAACTCGATTCTACACTGATAAACTGAATGAATGAATCTTACAATAGTTTGTTTATTTGTTTGTTTGTTCCTAGCAGTAAAAGGATGTAATATAAATTAGAAAATTGTTCCATTTTACGAAAATGATGAGTCCAATTTTCACGAGGCGTGTGGGCTGGGGTCACTTAGTACATAATCATCCAGCACCTATCCTTTATCTAACTAGCTGGATTATTACATCCTTTGTCAGAAGCTTGGCAGCTGCAGTACTGACAACAAATTAGCTCATAATGTCTACAAACACATCGCTTTGTGGCACAGGACGTGCATTTACATGACATTGGGAAGTCATCTGGCAGTAAGAACTGACATCGTTCCGGCTCAAGGATGCCACCAACCGCGCTGTAACCAAAATTCCTTGGATCAAGGTACACTTTCTCCAGACAGTGTAGTTGCATGTACGTCCTGTAAAATGCCCTGAAAATATTCCCCTTGATAGAACGACTGCTGGGGGGTAGGTCAAGGATAGTCTTTTTGCTGTGTTTTTTGTTATGTAAAAAAAAAAAAAAAAAAAAAGCACACACACACACCCCATCAGCCTCAAGCATCTGGGCATCTGGGATGTGATGGTGCTGGAGGTGGCCGGGAAGCATATTCCCGTCTTCTGGAAGAGTATGTGGTATAGGGATATCAACAGGCAATCACGGTTATCAGAACTCGTGACGTCACAAAAAGGGGTAGAGAATAACGTGATCGCTGTGAACTTTCCTTACACCCTTCCAATACCTCCCTTCACCCCTTCAATACCTCCCCTTTCATCGATTTCGACGATCACGGCGATCACATTAGCTCCACCCCTTTATGTGACGTCACGTGTTGTGACAACCGTGATTGGCTGTTGATATTCCTATACCACATACTCTTCCAGAAGACGGGAATATGCGGCCGGGAACGTTCTCACTGCGTTCTCCCTCCGTGTTCGTCGTTCGCAAACGTTTTTCTTAATGTTCCTCGCCTCGTTGTCTCAACCTGTATTGGTGTAATTTTCAACTATTTCCTCCTACCGTTTTTTTTGGTTGCGTTTTCCTGTGTTTCTTGCATTATTATTTTTGTGGTATTCTAGCATGTTACATTTCTTGTACTTTCTATTTTGGCTGTATTTTCTTACATTGCTGTATCTTGCACTTGTGGTATATTTCTTATATATTTACGCAGGGATTGTACAGCTTGATTTGTTTTCAATTATTAAGCTACCGAATAATTATATTGATGAACAAAATAAATTGACTGAAGGTTAAATAAAATGGATGTGCATAATATAGATGAATAAGTATGAAAATAGGTGAAAAAATCAACACATATGTAAATAAATGTATCCTGGAAACTATCCAGAAGTTGGAATATGAAACATAATAGTGAAATATGCTTTTAAATAAGAAACACATCTTATGTAAAATTCTGCAAGAAATTAAAACGAAAGAGAAGAATTGTCGACCTAGAAAAAAAAGAAAAAAAAAAAAAAAATATATATATATATAATATATATATATATATTATATAATATATATATATTATATATATATATATATATATATCTATATATATATATATATATATATATAATGATGTTATTTACACACATAGCAAATTACACAAAATTTAAACATAGCACATAATGTTACATTCGTTTGAAATATCTGATAACAAAAACAAATACAAAAAAAGCAATAATAACAAGAATCACCATAAGAGAGAACGAGGTATCGGCTGGTGCTTCACTATAATAAACACGACAGCCAATCAGCGGAGACTCGCAACACCAACCGGCCAATCAGATTTAAGTATTTGTCGTCCATTCTCAGGGCATGGCACGCGATTAAATGACATCACTCATACCGTTATTTTCTTCTTCATGGACAACTCTAATAAAACTAGAGACGAAAATTTATGTTCAGCTTTAGATTTATTACTTAAACCTCCTCCCTCCTTACTTCCCTCCTTTACTCTCCGTTACTATCTAATCTTCCTTCACTTCAAGCTATTATTTTTGCTTTTCTATCTAGCCTTTCATGTTTCACTCTATCCATCCATCTTTCCTTTCTTCCTTCACACAAAAAAAAATGAGGCGCTGATGATATAATGTTGGTTAAAAAAAGAAACGAGGCTGTGGGTGATTTTGAACACTTTCACGCTGAAAAATGTATATCCTTATCAACCTCATATCACTAACTTCGGGAGCCCAAGGCGTCTCTTTCATCACAAAATTATATATTGGTTGGTTGTGTTATCACCATAGGGAGCTTTGATCCACTGGGGAGAGGGGGGGGAGATGAGGACGAGGAGGAAGAGAAGGTATAGCTATGTTAAGAAAAGAGGAGCATGAGGGATGGGGACAAGAGAAGAGAAGCAAAGAAGATTTAGCAGGAGAAAGGGAAGGTGAAGAGGAGCGCCAGAGAACTCCCATTTATAATGGGAGTATAAAGAGGAAGAGGGAGCGAGAGTGTGGTAGAAAAGAGGCGACTGAAGAGGAAGAGGAAGAGGAAATATGGAGTAGTGGGAGCATGGTAGCAGGCGGTAAAGAGGACAAAGACGTGGGAGCATATGAGAGAGAAAAAAAAAAATAGATAAGATATCGTAGGAGGTGTGAAAATATATATGAAAAGGAAGAAATGTTGCATTCGAAGGAAAAACCCATACAGTACATCTCTCTCTCTCTCTCTCTCTCTCTCTCTCTCTCTCTCTCTCTCTCTCTCTCTCTCTCTCTCTCTCTCTCTCTCTCTCTCTCTCTCTCTCTCTCTCTCTTTTTTCCTTTTTTTTTCTTTTCTTTTTTAAACTTAATACATTGAAAACAAAAGGGGAGTTGATGTGCTAAAGTCCCGGCTGGGACGCCAAGGACTATCTCTAGCAGTATTATATTTTATTCATGACAATAATTATACAAATAATATGGAAAAAGTACAGCAATTCTCTACTATAAACTAATACTGATACACGAGTGATTAATAAATTATACTAACAACTTTACGCTAATACACATAATATAAACAAAGTATACTAATACATTGATACACATATATATAAAGAAATTATACTAATGTATAACATTAATCTTATAATACAAATGTTTAGTCATTATTTTTATTACATGTTTCTATTGCGTTAGTTCCGCTTGCAGCCAGACATTTACGCCCGATTTGACGGCGTGCAGGGTAAGTGGTTAGTGTGCAGGTCGTCTTGCGCACCAGGTGTTCCATCGTCCGACCATCAGCGGGGTAGAGGGAGCGGAGGTAATGTTCTTCTCGCAAGGGCCGTCACCTGATGGTCGATGGTTTGTGGGCCCGCACGGTAGAAATGAGAGGCCTGCCCGTGGGTTGAGGCGCAGTCTCTTCTAGTTGTAGGAGTTGCATCCTGTTAGCCTGTACATGACACACATCCTGCCACATCACGCCGCGCTGGAGAGTTTAATGATCTGTGCAGCAGTCTCAGGGCCTTCAGCCGGCCAGCCGCATGTGGCTCTGGCTTTAACCCGCTCAACGAGGCTAGATATGCGGGGTCCGGAGGCATGAGCATAGGGCTGAGTATTCCATCATGGAGTCGGACTTGGACTTGTAGAGTGTGCCGACTCCCTGGCGTCCATGAGGTGCGCGACGCGTCGAATGCCTCAGTTTCCAGGCGCATCCTGGCGACCTTCCTGACTTGGCTGGATGTATGTGAGGCCAGAGTCGAACTCCACCCCTAAATGTTTGACGTGATCTGGAGGTGTATTTTTTCTGCCTTCCAGGAGAATGTGCGTGTTGGTCCCAGGTGACTGCATCTTGCCTGCGGGAGATGGGACGGCTTGGGTCCTTGTCCTGGGTGCAAAGGTGGACTATGCCATCTCTTGCCCAGGAGGCGATTCTCTGCAGTGCTGGTTGATGCGAATGAACTGTATTGTGGCGCCACTCCTCTCACAGGTGATGTGGGGGGGGAGGAGGGTAACGGTCGTCTGCGTCCGCTCTTCCCGTCAGGAATCAGCTGCAGGATGTCGTTGAGTACACGTTCCTAGTAATTGGCCCGAGTACCTTTGCCTTGAGGGGACACTGGCTTTGATAGCATTTTCCAGAGGAGGTTGTACCATTCACTACAATGTCGCAGAGGTCTTGCGTGAGGTAATCTTGTCAGGAGGTGTAACACAGGCACCGCAGATCCTAGGCTTCTCAGCTTGGTAGTGATGCCCTGATGTCGCCAACCCTATCAAAGGCACAGCGATGTCAAGGGCGACGACGAAGGGTTTCTTCGCCCACGATCTAGGGAGTGATTCCGAATGCTGCTGAGTGCAGGAGAAGAAGGTCTGCTGCGGATCCCCCTGTCGTGAAGCCGAGTTGCCGTGAAGTTTAGCAGCGGTGGCGTCAAAAAATTTAGTGGTTTTTGGAGGCAATGATGGACTCAGAAACTTTCCCAACAACGGAAAGGATGGAAGGGCGGTAGTTTCTGATGATCGCCTCTGCTCTTCTTTTTGTGTAAGCATCAGAACTGGAGTCTCGCCACTTTCCACTCAGAATGCCACTGCTGAGATGCACGAGGCACTCCCGGAAGATGGTAGCAAGAGCACAGCAAGTTGTGAGCCACATTCTTTTAGCAAGGTGAGGGCTAATAATATCTGGTCCCAGCGCTTTCTTGGGATCACTAGTTGAGTTGTTGCAACACTCTCGTGTTAATGGTGGATGTTCCCTAGGGCTGGCCTTGGTTAGAACCGGAACTGTAGGAGGTTCACGTTCTGGTTCAGGAACTGTCTCTTGGCGGAGAAGTGGGCAGCCACACCGTGAGCTTAACCGCGGCGACTTGTGACAACAGAGTCCATCAGGTGCTGTCAACGCTGGGGGATGCTGTCGTCACGAGAGAAGCCCTGTTGTTGTTTGATGCGGCTCCACCAATCCTTAGTGCCCACTGACTGGCCTGTTAGCTTTCGCTTGAGGTGATCCCTCCAGTTGTTGATCGCCTCTTTCTGGACTCTTTTTATATTTTCACAGGCTAATTTTGTGCGGTTGTTTTGTATGTCTTCTTGTGGGGTGGGACTTATATCCAGCCAAGCCTTGCTCTTATTGTCTGCTGCTTTCCCTCATGAAAGCCACCAGGGCTGTCTCCCGGTTTAGACTTGTATTCTGGCAGGGGCACAAATTCTTCTTTGGTGGGACATCAGGATTTCTGTGAAGTTCTTCACTTGTTGTGTCAACGTCACTTGTAAGCACGTCAGACACACAATTTTGTTAAGTGTTGTCCTTCATTGCTCCCCAGTACCCCTTGTCCATAGCCCAGTTTTGTGCGAGTCACTGCCTCATCTCTGTCAATGGCGCAGCTTGATCTTGGTGAAACATCCAGGTGGTCGGGAAAAAAAAAAAGGAAAACCCCCACTGTTTGCTAGCGGTGGCAAGTCCTATACTGCAAGGGCATCGGTGTTAAGTTCAAGTGAAGACCCTGATATGTTGTGGGGAAGTCGAACGTTGATTGGTGATTCCCAACCCCGTCACAGGCTCGTCCTAACTGCCTCTGGACAGGTACTGGTTGAGATCACCCACATGATGAGATGCTTACGGATGCTGGATGAGGCAGGGATCTAAGTTGGTTTCAGGTAGTGAAGGGGCTCACCACCTTCCACTGTGGACGGTACACACGCACAGCAATATGGAGTCTTGATGTGTGTCCACAAATTTTTGAAGAACATCATTTCCATGACAGAAAGGTCGACGGGGAGAGCTTGTCAGGGAGGCTGTTCGGAAGCACACAGCGACCTTCCCCAAAGTACTTTGTGCCTCTGTCGCGTCGGAAACCAACTTGAGTAGCCATCTATCGTGCCCAAATTTGTCTGGCACTGGGAGAGTTGAGGAAAGGTCTCAGTAGTGGCACTGTGTCAGGACTGTGTGGCAAACATTGCTTTCGTTAGGTCACCACGTTAGTCCTGGAAACCTCTATCTAACCTTAGCTGAGATGATGGTAAAGATCCCCAAGATCTGGCTGCCGTGCGGCGAGCTCCGGGGTGAGTACGCTCGCCTCTCTCCCTCTCTCTCATCTCTCATCTATCTCATCTTCCTCTCTCTCATCTCTCTCTCGCTCTCTCTCTCTCTCTCTCTCTCTCTCTCGTACTCTCTCTCTCTCTCTCCTCTCTGCTCTCTCTCTCTCTCATCTCTCTCTCTCTCTCTCTCTCTCTCTCTCTCTCTCTCTCTCATATCCTAAACCTCTGAACACAGCGTTATAGTCGACCTTTAAAACATATACACAATACACTACACACCTGTCATATCACACACAAAAACACACACACACTTAACGACACTACACACACACACACACACCCACACACACACACACACCCACACACCACGACGACGCACTGGCACATACAACGCGAGGCGCTCCTTCCTTTGCCAACAACTAAAAAGATCATTTGATATTCTTCTCTCTCTCTCTCTCTCCTTCTTCCCCTCTCCCCTCTCTCCTCTTTTTCTCTCTCTCTCTCCCCTCTCTCTTTTCCCCTCTCTCTCTCTTCTCTCTTCTCCTCCTCTCTCTCTTCTCTCTCTCTTCTCTCTCCCCTTTCTCTCTCTCTCTCTCTCCCCTCCCCCTTTTTCTTCTCCTCTTCCCCGTCTCCCTTCTCCCTTCATCCCCTCCCTTTCTCTCTTCTTTTTTTCTCTTCTTTTGTTTTAAATTTTGACATTGTGGTTGACGCATTTTGCCTATAGCAGCCCGATTGTGATTAAATGGCATTTAAAATAAAAAAAGGCATGGATTGGAGCTACCTTGGGGGGGGGGGTACTCCCGAAGGGTGGAGGTGAGAGTGGCCCAAAGGGAAAGATCTAATTACGGGGCGCGGCAGCGGCGGCGGCACCTGGACCCAGGCTGCGGGAGGTGGGGGCTTTCCCCCTGAGGTGGGATTTGCCTCGCATTTCAGAGGTGTGTTGGGGGGGGGAAAAAGGGGAGGTGTCTGGCGTGATCACATGATGTCCACAGCCCCCGGGCGGTTTCCTAAAACAGGGAAAGCCAGGCGGAGAGGGGTGTTCGGTCCCGTACGTGTGGGGGGTGGGGTCTTGGGGAAGTGGGTGGAAAACTTTTGCAGCAGCGACCGGGCAAGGGGGGATGATAGGGCGACTGTGGCCCTGGGTTTTGCTGGCGGACAGGCTGCGAGGCAGACTTTTTTAGGTAGATTTTGGGGGAGAGGTGGCAGAACACCGTGGGGGGACTGGGGGGCGGGGCTGATTTTGCAGCTCTGTCAGCTGCTTCGTTCCACAAACCCTCAGGGCTGGGAACCCATTGAGGGTGTTTTTGCAGCCACGTGCACCAGTCGCGGGGCCAAAGAAGAGGGAGGTGAGGGTGAATTTACCTGTGGCTGTGTGTCTTTGGGGGCCTGGATAGAGGATTTTGAGTCTGTGTGTAGGAAGAGGGAGTGACTCTCCGGGCGGGGTGAAGAGCGCCAGAATGGCGATATTCGCTTGGAGCAGCGGGCGCCATCTGTTGACGCCATTGTTTCGTGGTTTGTCCGCCACAAAACCGCTCCCCGCTCCCCTTGGCGGATCTATACCCGTCTGTGAGATAGTGAGGGAAGCAGGGGTCGTCAAGTCTCCGACCTGTAGCTTTTCCCAAGCGAAAAGGCGGGGGGACC
The DNA here is from genome assembly GCA_016584305.1 of Chionoecetes opilio. Classification (NCBI taxonomy): domain Eukaryota; kingdom Metazoa; phylum Arthropoda; class Malacostraca; order Decapoda; family Majidae; genus Chionoecetes; species Chionoecetes opilio. The sequence continues at coordinate 56,138 of JACEEZ010013588.1, forward strand.
AGTGTGCCTTTGGGGCTCAAGCTGGGGTGATGTATGTTTGGGAGGAGGCTCCAAGGGGGTGGCGTAGCGAATTTCGGGTGAGGGAATTTCCCTCGCCCCTACTGGGGAGAGTTTTCGGAATTCCCATAGTGAAATTGCTTCTGCAGGGGCCCTGGCCAACATTGCCCCCAAAGGGTTTTTTTGCGGGCCTGGCAAGATGAGTTGCAACCTTGGGGGGAGGTTCTAGGGGTGGGGCAGGTGGGTTATTTTGGCGAGCGGCAGGCGGTCCTTTTCTTCGTACGGCCCGATCGGGACTCCCTGGACTCCGCTCAGGTTGCAGACCTTAGTCCATTGGGGGCGTTGATGTGACTCTCAGGGCGCTGTTTTGGGGGCCCTTTAGTTTTTGGTGTATGTTCTGAGGGAAAAAGGGAGAGGCATAGTCCAGGAAGAGCGGATGGCGTAAAATGAAAAAGGTGGTTTCACCCTGAAACTGGCCCCCCCTTTTAACGTGTTGCCCGTGGGAGGGAGTTCCTGCTTTTTTTCGCGTTTCCTGCAGGTAAGCTACGTGGTGGGGAGGTTAGAGGGTTGTCGGCCAGATGCCCGGGTATTGGTGCGACGTGCCCAGGGAGTTTTGTGCCCAGGATATAGAGGGGGGCGCGCGGCGGGGTCACACCCAAAGGCCAGGGCCCTTTGGGTTTTTGGGGGCCAATTCACTTAAAGCCTAGTTCCCTACACTTGGTGGTTATACAGCACGGTTTCTGGGCTCGTTTGTGCTGGGGGGGCCCATGCGTAGGGGCAAGGTCGCCCGCATAGCAGAAAAAGCTTATTTCCCGGTGGATGGAGAGATGGTTCTTCCATTAGTATGTTAAAGGGGGGGAAGGGGGCTCAGAATCCCCCTGGGTGTTCCGTTTTCATGTTGAGGGGTTTAACTCCCCCCCTAAAAGGGCAACTCTAGCCGCTCCCCCCGGGGAAGTCTTTGAGCCTAAAAGGATCTCCCGCTACTCCCTTGCGGACCAGAAGCGAAAGGTCACTCGGCAATTGGCGGTTAAAAAGGCTTTCTCGGATCGGGAAGGCTACTGGGGGTACCCCCGGAAACTGGCAGCGCATAGAAGATGGAAAGGCATTCACGTTCCCAGCCCCGCCTTAGGCAAAGAGTTTTGATGGAGGGACCGCCCGCCCGGGTTAGCCTGTTTAGGACTACCGCTCCAGGTTTTTTGCCCACACAGCTGAGGAGGGAGATAGGGCGCAGGGCACCAGGATCTTTGGGCTTAGGTAGGGGTTATGATGGTGCCTCCTTCCATTTTGATGGGGTTTTTCAGCCTCCCAGGGGCGTTGAAGGGGTGAAAGGGGGGGGTGCCCCTCTGAGCCGCATTGGGGATCATGGGTTGTAATCCTGTCAGCCCCGGGGGAAGTACCCACTGGTTTTAAGTGCCCCCGTTTTAGGGGGGTGAGGGGGTTGTTATGTTTGACGATCCTCACAGGGGCGGTTTTCTTGATCATTTCTTTCTGGCAGGAGCTCTGTCAATCTGTGCGTGTCTCAGCTGGGAATTGTCGACAGTGCGAGGGCAAAAGGGGGCGAGCCCCTCTGCTTCGCGGCAGGCGGGGGGGGGGGTCGGATGGGCCGCTTGTTTCCCGCGTGACTTTTAAATGTCGCCACATTTTACCGAGTGCGAGTGGGGGCGACCCCCGACCCAGTTTAGCCATGTCCCTCCGAAAGTCAGCTTTCCTCCGTTGGCACACTGACACTGCCGAAGGAGGGCCCTGTTTTGAGCATTGTTTTCGGCGGGATGTCTGCGGGGGGAGTTAATGCGGCTGTTTTAGCTCCCTTACGCGGTTGTTATAAAACCATAGTCCCGAGGGGGGTTTGTGGTAGAGGAAAGTGGGGGGATGCTCTCGGATGCGGGGGCTTGAAAGGCTCTGTAAGGGCGGCCTCCCTTTTTACACTGTGAGGGATGGGCAAAGTGGGAAGGTGTGTTTTGAGGGCGGTTTGAAAATTTGCCAATTGGGCCCTTTTGGCTCCATCTGGGGGGGGGTGGGTGGGGAGAGGGGCTTTAGGTAGGTTAGATGGCAAATTTTTGGAAGTGGTCGCGGTTAGAGTGGGGGGGAGGGCCCAAGAGGGGCAGGGGGGAAGAATGTCAGTGAGAAGAGAGATCAAGGCGTCCTCCGTGCATATGCGTTGGGGTCCCGTTGTTGGGAGAGCAACGCCAGGAGTGCCGGGGAGGGGGTCTCGGCGCCGCCCGCTGAAATTTGGGGCGACCCGGAGTGAAGATAGGGGGTGACATTAAAACCCCCCCTATTAAGGTTGGCGGGAGCGGCTGGGCGAGGACTCACCTCTCAAGGGAATTGCGTCGGGGGGCTTTGATGTTTATAAGTCGGGGTGAAATGGGGAAGGTGTTATGCGCCCTGGATTTCTCTCTCGGGGGCCCCAAGGGATGGGGCTGCGATGGTAGAGCCTGAAAGTTTTCTTTACAAAAAATAGGCTCCGTTTCTCCCCTTGTAAACCCTTGGTAGGGGAAAAAATTTGGTATCCTCGGGGGGAGACCAGGGGGGTTGTGGTTGGGTAAGGTCTCCTGGAGGAGAAAAAAATCTATGTTTTCTCCCTGGGCTGCTTCATGGAGGGGGTGGAGCTTGCCCTGGACTCCTCGGATGTTTCCCCTGCAAGAGGCAAGCCCTCCATGATTTTTGTTTCCGTCCCGGGTGGGTGGCGTGGCCCCGGCTTCGTCATGGCTGGGGCCCGTTTTTTGGGTTGGGTTGGTTGATCAGTCGGGGGAAAGGGGCTGGGTGCGTCTTGTTTTAGTCCGAGGGTTTGTGGGTCCGGGCTGGGTTGGGGGGTGGGGAGGGTGATGGGGAGGGGGAGGGGGAGGGGAATTGTTGGAAACGTCGGTGTGAGGGGGAGTAGCGTGGTTTTTTTTTCTGTGGTTTTTTTTCTGCTGGTTTTTTCAGAAGGGGCTCGTGGGGTTTTTGAGGTGAGTGAGTGAGGAGCGTCTATCGACTAGTCGCCTACCAGGGGCTCACGATGACGAGTCCACTTCCTTCTGGAGGAGTGTCGCGAACATACTGGCTGGGGAGGGGTCTTTTTAGAGCTGTTAGTGGGAAGGGACAAGACTCTCCCTGGCTGTGGGCGCTGTTAGGTGGTGGGCTGTTGCCGGGGGGGGTTGGGGGGGGGGGAGCTGTGAGTTCAGGTGGCTTTTATTTTTGTTTTGCCCCGGAGGGATTGAGCAGGATTTAGGGGGGTGAGCGGGGATTTTTTTTGTCGCTCTGGATTTTTGGGCAGTTGGGAGGAAAAATCCTCAGGATGTTGGGAGGATAGATTTTGGGGGGCGGGGGCTGACGAGGGGCGCCCAATGTGAAGGTTCCTGGTGGGGGTCGGATGTTTTTTTTCCAGCCCCCGGGGGTTGATCTTGTTTCCCTGAAGGCTGTCGTCGCCTCTCTTTGCATTTGGGGGTTCCATGCTAGTGAGCTTTGCCCCAGGTTGGGGGAGACATGTGATTTGTTCCTTTCCTTTGAATTTCTCGAGACTATGGAGGTGTCCTGAGGGGGGCGCATATACCACATTTTTTTGGCCTGTCGCACGATGTGGTGTGGGCCGAAACGTGGCAAAAGATAGCAGCGGTGGGTCCGGGGGGGAAAGGGGGGGGGGGTAAAAATTTCCCCCCCCCTCCCAGGTCCCTGACTGGGTAGAGTTTTCCCTTCGTGTGACGCGAAACTGACGGTTGGGCTCCCTCTCTCGTGGTGGTGCAGCGATCTCTCCAGACTGGGGGTGTTTTTGAAGGGCTCCAGCGGGGGCGGAGGGTAACCCATCACTATTCCTGTGATTTTTGGTGGAGTGGGCGTACTATGTACTTCACGGTTTTGGGGTTGCGGGTTGAGCTTTGAAGAGCACTAGAGTTTCTTCGCCTTGGGGGGAGTAAGAAAACGTTGTCTCTGCCGGGGGGTGTGAAATTCAGCTCTGGATAGACGTCCCCTTTTGGGTCTATCGGGTTGGGAGTCCGAATCCCCCTGTCTAAGGGAAATCGTACCATTGGGGCTGTTGATTGAGGTAGACTGTCTGAGGGGCCAGTTGAGGGCGTGGTTTGGTTTTTGCAAGTGGTTGTAGGGTCCGGGCTGGGGTGTGTCGCCAATTTTTTCCCAGCCAGGGGAGGTGGGGGGATGTCGAGGAGGGGGCATTTCTGTCTCTGCGGGCCCCGGCTTTGGACTTAACTTCTTTTTGGGTCAGGGGTTGGCGATGTAGTCACAGACTAGTGGAAGGTGGAGAATCTCTTGGTTTTTTTAAAGAGGGTAGAAGCGTCCGCGTTAGTGGGGTTGTCGGGTGTGTCGGGGACGGCGGGAGTGCAAGTCCCGTTATCAAGTGTGTCGTTGCTGGGTGTGCTGGACCCGTTGTCAGGAAGTGTGACGTCCATGTCTTGTTTATCATCAGTTGTGTGTTGCCTGAATGACCCGGGATCCTCTTTTTCAAGTGGAGGTTGGTGGTGAGTCATGGGGGCGGTGGGTGGGTGAGACGACGGGGTGGTGGCGGAGGTGGGGCTGGTTGGCTGGTTGAGAGAGGGGGTGGTGGCAAGGCTGGTGGTGTTGCCGCCGTCCAGTTCCTTTGAATAGTTTTTACTATTTCTCAAGATCATAATGAAAAGTTTAGAAAATGCTCAAAGGCCTGCCTATTCTCAGACGCCTAGCCCCAGGCCTAACCTCCCCCCCCTCCAGGGGTCGTAGGGAGTGACCTTAGGAAAAGCCTGAGATGCCCAGCAAGTGGGAGAACCTATCACCTAACACCCTACCAGCCAGCGGTTTTGCCTCGCTGTTCCTCACTAACCCCACCCTGCTATAAGAGTCCCATCATGGCGAGCCGTAAACGACTCTTCCTTCTCTCTCTCTTTCTCTCTCTCTCCTCTCTGTCTCTCTCTCCTCTCTCTCCTTTTCTCTCTCCTTTTCGTCTCTCTCTCTCTCTCTCTCTCTCTCTCTCTCTCTCTCTCTCTCTCTCTCTCTCTCTCTCAGATTCACCAAGCTTTATATTTTCTTCATTCCTCTTTTCTTCCCACAACCCCGTCTCACAAACCTTCTTTGCTTTTCATGTTTTCTTGTTTTAAAAATAAAGATATAAGAAAAATACTTTGATTCTTTTAGACATTTTGCAAGTACCAACTAAAAGGTTATTGACAAAAAAAGCGCCACCCCCAGGCAAACTTGGGGGGGCTCGAACCGTACCGAATGCAGGGACTCTGCACCGAACCCGCACTCTCCCAACCCGCGCCACCCCCTGAGGGGTTTTAAAGGATAAAGATACCCCCCGTTGATCTAAAAAAAGTATCTGCTGACTGCATCTATTACTATAGAAATCCAATTTATGAAGCCATTTTTGGGGTTTGGGGGTTTTCCCCTTCCACTATGTCAACACAAAATCTTGAATCTTTTTTCGTAAAAGTTTTTCACCCTTCTAAATGAACTTCAAATACACTGTATATTTTTTAATTTTTTCAAATAAGCTACCAGGGTTATCAATTTAGTTTTTAAAAAAAATACGATGATGTTTTTGAATACCACAGCATTACATATTAGCTTTACGTTTAAATATACATTTAGCCCGAAAGTCACTTCCCGCAGACCCCCACCCCGATGAAAGCAAACGCCTACGCGCTCCGTGTTCTTTATAGTGGGGAAGGGAGCAACACCTACAGGGTAAAGGATTGCCCTCATCGCTCCTGCCGGGGGGATGAGGGTTAGCTTTTTCTTAAGTATCAAATCCATACTTGGCCAGTACGAGATTTGACAGAGCCCTGGCACGGACAACCCCGAAAAGCCCATCAAACGACTTCAAAAATTGGTTCTACTATTATAGACTACATGTTGGTGAAAGGGATAAAAAGAGTAAGAATCTTCCTCGCCCGCTCCGCCCATGATGGGCGGGAGCAAGAACCAGAAGGAATATGTCTTATTACCTCATCATTATTTTTCACATTATCCAAAAAACAATAAGATTTCTTCAATAGATATACACCAAAAAAAAAGTTTTATATCTTGCCCATAATCATTGGATTCGAGGTCTCAGGATTCCTCGCTCACACCATAAAAAAAACACATCCACTCAAAGTGCCAATGTAAATCAATACAAAGCATTTATTGTCAGAGGAGGCATGTTGGTACGGCGGCACATCAGACTAGAAGTGGGGGAGAAGTTGGGGCATTGGAGGGGGAAGAGGGGTGATGGGGTGGTGGGGAAGGTGTTGGTGCAGCGTTCCAGATTTCAAGATTTTTTGGTGTTTGGTGTATAAAGTATTTGATTTGTCGATGATATGGCAAACTCAATTCTAGGATTGACTGTTGATTGGTAGATTCGCAGCGGCAATTTATCCCTTGATGAAGTATAATACCAACTATTTTGTCATTTTCACCACGCGATCCGCCAAGAGAACGAGGACGAGGATGAGTAACAAGAAAACGGTTTGCTGACGAAAAGTAATGAAAACACTTGCTGGAAGAAACAGATAATAACATAGAGAATGAGCGAGAGAATGCGAGAGAAAAAAATGAGAGAGAGAGAGAGAGAGAGAGAGAAAAGAGAGAGAGAGAGAGAGAGAGAGAGGGGAAGAGAGAGAGAGAGAGAGAGAGAGAGAGAGAGAGAGAGAGAGAGAGAGAGAGAGAGAGAGAGAGAGAGAGAGAGAGAGAGAGAGAGAGAGAGAGAGAGAGGAGAGAGAGAGAAGAGAGAGAGAAGAGAGAGAGAGAGAGAGAGCATTTTTCATTTAAACCACAATAAAATACAAAACAATGCATAATTATAATTAAAGAAAAAGACAAGAAATCTAATCAAGAGCTAAAAAAAAGTATCAAAGAACACATAAACACACGCACAAAAAAAACTCCATTCAGTGCAACGAACAAAACTAAATCAAATGAGAACATAAACACAAGCAAAATCATCAGTGAATCTAGCAAACGCAAATTATGTGTCAAGGAACGTGAGGAGAGTAGGGGATGGAGGAGGAGAGGAAAGGGGGGGAGGGGGGGAGAGAAAGGGAGGCGTCAACACAAGACAGTTTAAAGGCATGTCAATTTGGCAGGAAATTAGTACATCTTAATATACGCCGTCTGTATGGTCTGTATTCGGGACTGAGAGTGCTGTGAAGTGTGGGGCAGGTGGTCCAGCTTCTTTCCTGTAAATACGGGAGTGAGGCAAGGGTGCGTCCTTGCCCCATCACTTTTCAACGTTGTATGGACTGGGTATTGGACAAGGTTTTTAGATCAAAGTGATTGTGGAGCATCCTCGGCAACACCAAGATCACTGTTTCTTGTTTTTGCCGATGATGCAGTAATCTTTGCTGAGTGCTGGGGGTCCTGGTGATGGCTCTCGGGGCGCTGCACGAGGGGGCAAAGCCTTTTGGGACTTGAGGTCTCCTGGCTCAAGACCAAGGTCCAGGTATTTGGAGACTTACTAGATGAAGCAGTATAGTCTGTTCATGGGGTGTGGCGGGGACATTGAGATTTTGGGAAAGTTTTACATACCTTTCGGTAGCGCAGTCCATAATGACGGCGGGTCACGTCAAGACGTCTTAGGCGGATGGGCATAGCCCACGGTGTTATGGACTCGCTCAGCGGGAGTTTTGGCGTTGTCGGTACCTGTGCAGGAGGACAAAGATCCGGATCTTCAAGTCACTTGTGATCCCTGTCTTACTCTAGGGTTGTGAGACATGGACACTAAATAGTGACTTGAAAAAGACGAAATCAATGCCTTTGGTAAAAGTGTCTTCGCAGAATCATGGGGGATCGCTGGGGTGATTACGTGTCAAAACAGCGATTGCACCGTGAGACTGAATCGAGGCATATTACCTGCATAGTCCGTCAGCGCCAACTTCGGCTATAGGGGCATGTGGCACGCTACCCTGAAACCGATCCTTCCCATCGGGTTTTTATCTGTAAGAGACAATCCGGTGTGGAGGAGGCCAAGGGGGCGCCCACAGGCTCGTGGCTGGGGCAAGTTGATGTTTCTTGTCGAGAGCTGCTTGGTATGGGAAAGGCTGCATGGGAACTCGCGGTGGTGACCCCCGGGGGTGGCGTCGAGGGTGGGCGAGGCGACGCGCCCCCCGGCGTATGCCCCCAATGATTGATTGATTGAATATACGCCGTTTCCTGTTACGCTGCAAAAAAACCGAAAGCTTACTGAATAAACCTACTGACTGGACCAATTTCCTTCCTCTTCCTCTTCCTTTATATTATACGTAGAGTATTACCAGGGACCCTTCCACCGACGCAATTTTTTTCTTTACTCTTTTTCGTCATTTCTAAAAATTTTGTACAGCCTATTGATCTTTCTTAGGAGTTATTCCTCATCAGAGTTATATACCAAATGTTTTGTTGGCTGGCTGGCTGACAATTTTTTTTTTCTTCTCTCTCTCTCTCTCTTCCTCTCTCTCTTCTCTCTCTCTCTCTCTCTCCTCCCTCTCTCCTCTCTCTCTCCTCTCCTCTCTTCTCTCTCTCTCTCTCTCTCTCTCTCTCTCTCTCTCTCTCTCTCTCTTCTATCTCTCCTCTCTCTCTCTCTCTCTCTCTCTCTCCTCTCTTCTCTCTCTCTCTCTCTTCTCTCCTCTCTTCCTCTCTCTCTCTCTCTCTCTCTCTCTCTCCTCTCTCTCTCTCTCTCTCTCTCTCTCTCTCTCTCTCTCTCTCTCTCTCTCTCTCTCTCTCTCTCTCTCTCTCTCTCTCTCTCTCTCTCTCTCTCTCTCTCTCTCTCTCTCTCTCTCTTCTCTCTCTCTCTCTCTCTTCTCTCTCTCTCTTCTCTCTTTTCTCTCTCTCTCCTCTCTCTCTCTCTCTCTCTCTCACGATGTAGTGGCCAGCGCGCCTAGCTACGAATCTGCGTGCCCTGGCTCGAATCCGGGGCAGGGCAAGTTGGCGGCCAGCCTATTTGCTGTTTATCTTTCCTTTTGGGGTGGATAAATGGGTACCTGGGAAAAACCTGGGAAGGTAACTGTGGTAACCCGGATGTCATAGTACCCCTGTGTCCCGGGGTAACGGGTTTTCACCCACCACAGGCTCAATGTTAATGCGACGGAGATGAGCACCAGAACCCAGCGCAGCTTAGCGAATGCCCCCATCGTAAGGAGGGCATATGGTCTTCACCTTATAATCTGCAGCATCAGGTGAAGACAGGTTACACAGTCAGGTTAATGGTCGAGCAGGTAAAACACAGGACAATGTATAAGATGGAATAAAATCGAAATTGTAAAAAGATTAAAAAAAAGTATAGCACCAAACAGCTGGAAATGCAATAATAATAGTCTTAACCGAGGTGGGGAGGGGAGGTGGTGGCCGAGTGGTCAGCATCTTGGAGTGGTGAGCTCGATGTCCCGAGTTCGAATCCTGCCGGGGACAACTCTTTCGGCCATCTTTAACGTGGTCGATAAGAGCCTGGGAGATGGACACAAGGTCCCGAGTTCAAGTCCCACCAAGTAGCAACTGTAATCCATCGTTGAGTGGCTGAAGAAACCCGCATGATGCATTCCTGTTCTTCCGACTGCGACTTCAAGTGCGGCGGAGGGACAACAGGTGGCAGCATGAGGAAAAAATGTTTATCAGCGAATGGGGAGAAAAGCGAAATCTTGAGAACAAAATGTATATAGGTAAATATTGATAGGGAAAGGGATACGTTCACATCTGAAATTTATGGAGGAGGAAAATGCAAAGGGGAACACGAAATAACCGTATATATTCTCTTTAGAAAAGAAAGCAGTCATTTTTTTCTAAAAGGAGATGGATGTTCATGATACCGATGTTCTTTTTATTCATGTGTAGTTTACCCACGGTCTGATTTCTCGCTGAACACGCGATCACTACCTGGTGCCCACTCGTAAACAGCTTAGAGCTCATAAAGACCGGTCATTGGGTAAAGTTTAGACCTCACACCCACATCCCCTTGGGGGACAGTAACTTCCGGCCTGTCAGTGAAAAATCCCCTTAAGTTGTATGTTGTAACTTACCTTCCATTCCAATCATTCACCACCCTATTTGTGAACCCGTTTCTCCTATTTCATTTTTAAATCTACGCTTTTCCAGCTTGAATCCGTTACTTCTTGTTCTACCCTGCTTACTAGCCGTAAAAACTTTTCCTACATCGCCTATATTGTATCCCTTTATCTACTTAAAAACTTATATCAGATCGCCCGTTACTCTACGCCTCTGGAGTGAGTGTAAATTTAATAGTTTCGATATCTTCTCTTAACTAAAGTTACGCATCCCATGAATCATTTTGGTCATCCTTCTCTGCCCTGATTCTAACAAGGCAATATCCATCCTGTAATACAGAGACCAAAACTGAACCACATAGTCTAGGTGAGGTCTGACTAAAGCCAAATAAAGCTTTAGAATAATCTCAGCACTTCTACTTTTAACACACCTGGTAATAAATCCTAACACCCATTGGCTCGATTTCTAGCCTCAATACATTGATTCCTAGGACAGAGGTCTGAGCTTACCCGCACTCCCAGATCTTTCTCACCTTTTGATCTATTCAGCGATACATTGGGTATGGTGTACCTATTACCAGGATTTTTCCTACCAACATTCATTACGCTGCACTTATCAATATTAAATTCCATCTGCCATCTATCTACCCACTCATTTAATTAATCTAAGACTCCTTGCAAAATATTTACATCAGACTGTGATCTAATAATCCTACCTACCTTAGTATCATCCGCAAACTTGATGGTATCACTACTAATCCCACTATCCAAGTCGTTGATGAAAATCAAAAATAGTAATGTACCCAGAACATACCCTTGTGGAACCCCACTCGTTACCTGCCCCCATTCAGAATTAGAACCATTAATTGTAACCCTTTGTTGCCTATTACTTAGCCGAGATCTAATCCAACAAAGAACCTCTCCATTTATTCCATGAACCTTATTTAAGAGTCTACCGTGTGGCACCTTGTCGACTGCCTTACTAAAGTCCAGGTATACTATAATATAATCTTCATCATTATCCTGGACGCCGCCCTCCGATAGGAGGGCGGCGTACTCTAAGTAAGGCCGTATCTAGGCCTTGTAGAGCAAAAGCTTCCCTCCCCTGTCGAGGAAGCTGGCTACCCTTCGCAGGGCAGAGACCCTGTAAGAGGCCTTTTTTGCTATGTGTTTGATGTGGCCGTCAAACCGTAGTTCACGGTCCACCTCCACTCCCAGAACCTTGACGGCTTCCTGGAGTGGGAGAGGTACGCCACCAAACCGCAGCCTCCCTTCCACTGCTGACCCGGCAGCAGGGGAAAGAGAGACCACCATTGCCTGTGTCTTCTCCGGAGCAAAGGTCACCTGCCAACGTGTACCCCACTCCTGTATAACACTCAGCTGCTGATTGACCTCATCAGCAGCACGCTCACTGTCCTGTCGCGAGTAGGAGCATGAGAGAGTACAGTCATCAGCGTAAGCCGAGATTACTGGCAGTTGCCGAAGAAGATCGTCCACGTTTATGTTCCACAGGACTGGCCCCAGCACAGAGTCCTTTGGGGCTGATGTTTCCACTGACATGGACTCAGAGGCCTGCTCGTTAACGACGACGTGGAGGGTTCTTCCCTGCAGGTAGTTTCCCAGGAGCAGCAGGAGGTCACCCTGGATGCCTTTTGCTCGGAGTTTTTCTAGAAGGCCTCCGTGCCACACCCTGTCGAGGGCACCCGATATGTCCAGGGCCACCACGACAGTGTCCAGGGCGTCATCCAGGGAGTCCTGCCAGTTTCGAGTAGGGAGCATCAGCAGGTCAGAGGTGGACCGTCCAGGTCTGAGGTCTCTCTCTCTCTCTCTCTCTCTCTCTCTCTCTCTCTCTCTCTCTCTCCTCTCTCTCTCTCTCTCTCTCTCTCTCTCTCTCTCTCTCTCTCTCTCTCTCTCTCTCTCTCTCTCTCTCTCTCTCTCTCTCTCTCTCTCTCTCTCTCTCTCTCTCCTCTCTCTCTCTCTCTCTTCTCTCTCTCTCTCTCTCTCTCTCTCTCTCTCTCTCTCTCTCTCTCTCTCTCTCTCTCTCTCTCTCTCTCTCTCTCTCTCTCTCTCTCTCTCTCTCTCTCTCTCTCTCTCTCTCTCTCTCTCTCTCTCTCTCTCTCTCTCTCTCTCTCCTCTCTCTCTCTCTCTCTCTCTCTCTCTCTCTCTCTCCTCTCTCTCTTTTCGGTATGGTTTGAATTGTGTGAATTTTATGCCGTCGCAAATGATATTCCATAATTTTGTTAATGTTACGCTTTTTCTGTCTTATTTTTTCTTTATGCTCTGATGATAATTTGCTTGTCTTTTCAAAGCCTGTACACATATTAAATTAATTCCTGAAATCTTGTCACACCTCGTTACTCTCAGAGGCGTCGTTGTGTAGTAGAAAAGACAGAAAATGTTTCTCTACATTTCCACATCTTTGCAGTGTTTTCCAGGTATGTAATTTCCATTTTCATCCGTGTATAGCTCTAGGCATAGACCACTGTATACCTGGGCCGGTATTACCAAAACTTAATCATAGCTATGACAAATATTTATCATAACTCTTGGATATGATACATTTTTATCATACGCCATTTATCATAAGTTTGGAATCTAGCACAATTGTTTATCATAGGCGTCTGCTAAATATAGCGTCATTGTTTCTTTAAAATGGTTATATAATCAGTAAATTCATCCTTTGACCACGTTTTATGGATTGATACTTCTTCCCTTATGTTTATAACATGTTTAGGGCAGTGACACAGAGAGTAATGTAGTAATTCATTCCCGAAAATAAGGCATATAGATGTACCGTTGAGCAGTATCTGTGTAAACACGAAACAGTGTTGCCAGATGGCGATGTTTTCGATCTAAAAGCTGTTTGTACAAAGTTGGTGAGGAACAATATGCCCTCACACGATCACTCGGATTTCCCTAATAGCTGGCACGCTCAGCCACTCAAAACACCTATGTGGGGGAAATTCCCTTCAGAGGCTGTTATTGTGTCTGGCCCTTTTGACAGAAGGAAAAAGTTTATCATAGTGGGCCTAAAACCCGGGAACTCATTTTAGCCCCACACGGTCTATCGGTATTCCTAACAGTGTGCACATCAGCCATAAACCCAAATCCTATGTGGGCGAATATTTCTTCACTGGGGTGTTTTGTGTCTCGGCCCTGTTAACAGCGGGAAATTTTATCATAGTCGGGGAAAGCCGTTTCATAGTCGCGCAGAATCGGTGAACCCATTTCTTAGCCCCCGCGCGGTTTGTGATAGTCCCCCCCCAAAAATTTTGATACCCCCCAGCCCAAATTTTGACTAAAAGGGCCATTTTGTTCCCGCTATGATAAACGTTTTTTAACTTTATCTCTTTGGAATACCCGGCCCCGGATGCGCAGAGACAATGTTTTGAATTTCGGGGCTGCATAGGGGCCCGCGGGGGGCCCCAAAAAAGGATATAGGGTCTATGGACTTTTAAAAGATGGTTTATCAGAAAAGAATCGTAACTTTGAAATGTTTGTTCTATAATTTATCAAAAAAAAACAGTAAAAAAACGCTAAAGAAATGCCATTTTGGACTATAAGAAATATGCAGAAATTAATTTCACTAACTCTTCGCCCTTAAAAATTTTTCAGTCAACTTTTTTCATGGAGGGTATCAATAGAAGGTAAATTTCTAGCTTTCAAATTTTATATTTCGTTTTTCTGATAAAAATTAGAACCAGCATAAATTAGCGTTAAATAAATAATTAAAATCATCAATCGGGTAATTTTCCCGGTTGATGAGGTTATTTATTTACTTATATATTTCGTTTTCTGATAAATTAATTAGTACCATGTATAAATTAGCGTTGACTAAATAAATAACCTCATCAATCGGGAAAATTACCCGATTGATGATTTTATTTATTTAGTTAACGCTAATGTATGCATGGTTCTAATTCATTTATCAGATAACGAAATATAGCAATGGAAAGCTAATAAAATTGCGCTTCTATTGATACCCTTCATCATAAAAGTTGACTCGCGAAGTTTTAAATGGCGAGAGTTGAAGTGAATATTAAGTTCATGCATATTTCTTCAGTCTCGTAATGGCATTTCTTTACCGTGTTTTACTGCTTTTTATTTGATAATATTATAGAACAAACATTTACGAAGATTACAGTATATCATATATACTAATTAACCAGTCTATATGATCCGTATATATATATATATATATATGAATCCGAGCGGCCCTCCGATTACAGGCCCTTGTGCGACAGGCCGATATTCCGTGCGCAGTCCAGATATACAGTGGTCTATGCTCTAGGGGATAACTTCATGTGAGGGTAAACTGAAGAAAAAAACATAAATAAGCGAGAACAGAAATGAGAGACAAAACAACGTTAAAATCCGTAGTAATTAAGACCGAGACTCCCGTTTTCCCAGCAGCCTCGAGGTATTTAGAACGGGAACTAAAACATCACAGCCAGCATAAGCAAGGCTTGACGGAAACGCAGCCTCCGGACCTGTGTTCTTCCGAAGGGCTGCACGCTTATCCCCGGAAATGCTTAGCAAACAATGCACTTCATACCTCGTGGAAATGAGTCTTTTTAACCTGCGCTTTGTAAGGTGAGGCTGCTCGAAAATGACCTCCATTCATAACAAGAAAGTAGAATGATGGTGAAAGAATGAAAGATATAAATGAATAAATTAAGACATTGTTTGGTTGTGGTTTTCATGTGTCTTCGTTGATATATCGATGGATTGATATTTATTTTTAATTTAAATATTTTAAGAGATCACTACAGTTAATTAGGGGAGGCGATAGCAGAGTGGTTAGCGTCACCGAGTGGCGTTCTCGAAGAACCGAGCTCGATCCCGAATGAGAGTCATAAAATCACGTAAATTATTTCTGCACCGTCGAGTGACCTAAGAATACCCACATGCCCTGGGCCGACATAAACAAAGAGATAAGTATTGTTAAGCGTACTTAGCAGACGAAAATTTGCTGATCTTACACTTAAATATTTAAGAAATGCTTAAGTAATTTAACCAAAAATGCTTATCCGATTTAAGTATGCTTAACAGGCACCAAAGTTAAGTGTCCTTCATGGGCATGCTCAAGTCTTTTCTCCAGCACTCAAGTCTTCACTAGGCCAAGATGGACGCACAAAAACAAGGAATAATCCCTCCCGAGGTCAAAAATGTACAGCCTAGAAAGACGTTATGGATATGTATGATTAAAAGGTAGCTACAGGCTGGATCGCGAAGGAATAATATGCAGTTTCGGGAAAATATGCAGTTTCGGGAAAATATGCACTTGCGGGAAAATATGCAGTTTCGGGAAAATATGCAGTTCCGGGAAAATATGCAGTTCCGGGAAAATATGCAGTTCCGGGAAAATATGCAGTTGCGGTAAAATATGCAGCTTCGGGAAAATATGCAGTTTCGGGAAAATATGCAGCTTCGGGAAAATATGCAGTTTCGGGAAAATATGCAGTTTCGGGAAAATATGCACTTCCGGGAAAAATATGCAGTTCCGGGAAAATATGCAGTTTCGGGAAAATATGCAGTTGCGGGAAAAAGTGTAGTTTATGACTTGCAAGATTTTAAAGAGAAGTTTGAGTTTTTTAGCTTAATATGTGATGCTTTCCCTAATGGAGATAGTTTTTTTTACTGTACAAGCCTAAAAAAAGTGAGTGTTTTGCAATTCGAAGAAGGGATGACAAAATTCTACTAATAAATTTTGTAGACGTTTTGACGGGAAAAGAAACTCCATTTGTAAAAACATCAAATATTAACCTAATCAAACCATCAAACTAACCTGACATAACTTTCTAACTAACCTAACCTAACTCTCTAACTAACCTAACCAAACCTAATCTAAATATTAGCCTTTTTAATTTCCGACAGCGGTAATACAGGTTAGAAATATTCATTATGGTGAGAACGAAACGTTTAGATTTAAAACCACCAATAATCATATATTGTTTTAAACTGCACATATACCGTCACAAGTCATTATATCACCCATTTGGTACATTTTCGTTATTGGACACCACGGATTTCTAGGTAGAGTCTTTGCTTACCTGAAATTTTTTTGTGTGTATTGATTTAATCGGGTAAAACTCTAAAGTCCTATCCCGCCCTTATTTGTGTTTTTTTTTCTCCAGACCTTCACAGATCCCTTCACATACCTCTAAAACATAATTATGAAGTGGGAGAGAGATACCCCCCAACCAACCTAAACAACTCCCCCTTGGAACTGAAAACCAAAAGTTAATCGCTATAACCTAACCTAACCAATAACCTCTTAGCGAGCACCCCCCCTAAAAAGAAAATACTAACCTAACCTCAATAAAACTTAACCTAACCCTGGTAAAAATTTTCAAGTCCTTTCCCGCCTTTAGATCTCGCATGGAGATTATTGGCAAGGGTAGGTTAGGTTATAGTGAGGTTAGGTTAGTACTATTTTGGTAATTGATACTTCCAACCAGGAATTGAGTATGAGGTTAGAAGTGCTCTTTTCCCATGTAGTTTTATGTATTAAGAATGATAGTCACATTAAAAATCGTCGGATGTATACAATTACAACTCGTCCATGTATTGTATGCAGCAGCAGTTCTACCATTGTAAAGATTTAACGAGAGATTTTTACAAGAATAAGTAGGTAATTTCCGTGCACTATCAATTATATATTTTTAATGTATTTTCAGCCTTATATCATCCCATAAGAGTTTTTACCGGATATATTTTACGTCATCCACATAATCTACTACCCCGATAAAAACTCCTTTCCACTTCCCCGCCCGCATTCCCGACGGGTCCCTAGGATTGTTAGGGAGGTGGATAAATGCAAAATGAGGCATTTCGGACGATTTTTAATGTTACCATCAATCTTAACACATCAAAATGTATAGAAAACGAGCACGCTCCATCTCGTTACTCTTATTTTAACTAACCTAACCGTTTCTGGCTGAAATAACATTCAGCTATGTAAGTACATTTTTTAGCTTTTTAGTGCTCAATATCGAAATTATACCCACCATTTAGTGTGTCCAGAAATGCATTTATCTAAAGCAGCTACATGTCTAATTTATTTGCCCATTTGTATTCCTGTATACATTCCTGCCTTATACCTTGATACAGATACCCAAAGGGACAACTGTATCTACAAATCACCGTGTATTATTGGTATACTATTGAAATCCATCAGTATTTTCGCATAGAAATGTTGGTGGTAATCATAATATCACTTGTTTAGAGGCAACTATGATAGCCACCCCAGTGGGCCAGTATAGGGTAAGCTAAGCATTTGATGAATGCCGTTGACAGGATATGAAATGACCCCACTAAAGGGGTCCTTTAAAAACTGTTCAGTCCTGCGTACACGGGATCAAGGATATTAGAAAGATATATAATATCCTTGCACGGGATGGACTGCCAAGTATAAACAAATGTGGCGCCACCCTGCAGTTGCCGCTCCCAAACAAAAATCATAATTTGCCATCTGAATATCACATTTTGGTCCATATTTTTCATCACAAAGTTCATATTACCTTCCATTTACGTTGTTAACATATGAACTTCAACCATATATACGGTAACACTGACTATTATTATAATTTAAAAGTTCATCTCTTTTGCACTATCCTGTTTTCATACTTTGATGATTTACTTAAGTTTTCCTTTAAATTCTTTACTTAGCGAGCACTGAGCATAAGCTGGAAGGTACACTTAACCAGTTTGCTCAGTAAAGTACTCCAGCACAGGAACTAAGTGTAAGTCCTCCTTACACTTAAGTATTTTTTGATTATGTCGGACCTGTCCATTAACTCTACCTTCGATTGAGAGTGGATCGGAGAACACATGGGGGCGGCATGAGCCTCAAATTACAGGCGTCACTATAAAACATCCTGCCTGCGCCACCACGGGCGAGGACCAACCATCAGAGCCCTCAAGTGAACCTCCAGGGCCTACCATCCGAGCCCTGGAGGTCGCTGTCTACAGGTGCTACAGGCGTAGATGTAAAAAAAAAAAAAAAAAAAAAAATGTTTATATATCTTTTAGTATCTATATTATTATTATCATTGTCATCGTGAAAGTAATTTGAGTCAAATATGCAGTCGTGGGCGTTGCGATAAGTAAAGCGATAATGCGATAAAGCGATAATATCGCTTTAACCGAAAATGTACCGCTTATCGTTTATCGCAAGACCGGAAAAACTTATCGCTTATATTTATCGCTTTCAAATTTCCCGCGATAAATCCAGCGATAAAGTAGAAGACGAAAAACCGTTACGGCGGGAGGTTACAGGCTCATTGTTACGCGGCAAACAGATGCGGCCAGGCGCCTGGCGGCCCGCGCTTCTGTTGTCAGTTTCTTTGAATAGCCCCCCAAACTGGACGCATCTGATCTCAGCTCTGTGTTTCATTGTGCTACCAGCGATCCAAAGCTTCTTTGTGTGTTATAACTTATATATACTTAATTCTTGTTGTATATTGCTATCTTAACTAAATATCTAATTAATATATATTAGTTTTATATATTTTTTGCGTTTTGAGGTGCGCCTCGCGCGTGCCTCCCGTTCGTACGAACGTCGCGTGATTTTGTGTTTTAACTTTTCCTTTTCAGGAAATCGTTTAGGTTTTGCGTTTTATATTGCGTTATTAATTAGTGTCGCGGCGGGCGCGCTTCATTGTTCGAGAATAGTGAATTTAGTGATTAGTGAGTGTCAAGTGTCAGGCAAGAGGACAGTGGAGGACTTTTTCCGCGTGGAGGCCAGCAGCAGTGATGTGACTCAGGAAAGGGAGCGGAACATTTCCGGGAGTTCGGGATCTGTGGACATTCCCACCATCTCCCGCTCGAGCTCCCTCATGTCCCTGGGCAGTGAGCCAGAGGACAGCCGCCCTGGCACCCAGGCCAGTGACCAGGTAGACGTTGTGATTGCGGGTGGCTGCAGTATTTCGAGCCAGGAGCTGCAGACCATCAAAGCAAGATGGCCGCTCTGACAAACTATTACAAGTTGTCCCCACGTGATCAAGTCTAAGAACGCACCAGACACTTCTTCCAAGTCCTGGGAAAGACAATCAAGGTCTACAACTTGAAGGCCAAGTGCCAAAAGTGCTTCGCGGAGGTGTCTTTCTGGAACACACCACTGGCAACCTGGTCTCGCACTACAAGACCAAGGTACTATTAAAACTATTCAGTTTTCAAATGGCTAGATAACAAAATGAGCTCATAGCCAAGCTATTAGTTTCATGTAAATTAAAGCACTCTTATTCTTTCAGCACACTTATGAATTTGTCTGAGCTGAAGGCAGCCATCAGCAGGACCAGCAGGCGCGGCCTCAAGCACCAAGTGGAGATGACCAGCCGCAGCGCCACCAGCTCTCCTTAAAGGAATTTTTTGGCCAGGCAACAAGATTTACACAGGTAAAGATTTTTTATAAAAAAAAAGTCTGCGATAAATTTTTTGCCAAAGCTATAATAATAATGCGCTAAATTTATAATTTATCGCATTATTAAAATTTATAATTTTATTTGATAAGTTGAACATTTTACTTAAAATTCTGTTAATTGCTACACTTGTTACAAAATGTTATAGACATGGTAACTTTTAATTTTTTCCTTTGTGGTGCAGGATAAGGGTAAGGAGGCAATGACCAAGTGGTTCGCGAGGTGCCTCATCCCCCTCAGCATCACAGACCACCCAGCCACCGGGGAGATGTTCCAAGTCTTCCAGCCTGAGTTCAGGGTGCCCAGCCGCCGCACCCTGACTCGCGACATCAAGGCCATGGGGGAGGAGGCAAGAGAGGAGATAAAGAGCATTCTCAAGGACCTGCCGCATGTTGCGAAACAGCGGACAGCTGGACGGCACACAACAGGTAAAGCATTTAAAAAATTCTTAAAATGTAGGAATTATATGTTAATAATTGTTGTATGTCTATGTAATCTGATTAAAAGACATACATTACATACATACAAAACATATATGAAAGGTCCTTCATTGGGTCGACAGTCCACTGGATCGACCCACGGGACCTGTCCAGGAAGATGGCCACCCTGGCGATCAAGGAGATCAAGGTGAGTAAAATTTAGAACATAAAAGTTGAGACTTGCATCAGAACTAATTTTAATAAAATATACTTTATTATATTATTAAACACATTAAAAGAAGAAAAACTAAATATAATAAATATTAATTTATATTTATTATTGAAGCATCTCCCACTTTAATTCATTTAATTAATATAATAAACTTGAATTTTTAATGGTACTATATGTTATTAAGTTGTCTTATAATCTATCAGGTAGCCAGGACCAAGGGCATCATCGCCACCAAGCTGGACCAGGTCAACCGCGCCTTCAACATCTCGCGGAAGGTTGTCCTCACCACCACGGACAACGGGGCGAACTACGTCGCGGCCTTCAGAAAACTATGGCTCAGGGATTGGCGAGGCAGAGGAGGACGCCACAAACCCTGACGTCGAGGAGGTGATCAACAGCCCAGAGGACCAGGAGGAGCAGGAGAGGGAGGGCCTTGACATCATCAGCGTCACCATGGCCCTTGCTGCAGCAGCTGCAGTGCAGGACTCACCCAGGCTGCCCAAGCATCAAAGATGCAGGCAAGTAAAAGCAAAGTTTATTTAAAGATTTAAGATTGTCATGCTAACTAACAAACAGTTGAAATGTATTTTTTTTTTTTTAAATTACTAAAACTTTTCTTTTATTTCAGCGCGCACACTGTCAACTTGCTGGCGTCCATAGATGTCTCCCAAGTTCACCACTGGAACTATGGGAGGGCCGCCGCCCCCTTCAAGAAGACCCTAGCCAGGGCCCAGGGCCTGTGGAACCTACAGAACAGGTCCTCCACATCAGCCAACACCATCAAGCAAGTGGTAGGGAGAAAGCTTCCAACACCTGTGGTCACAAGGTGAGCCAAAAGACATTTTTGTTAAAATAATTTTAAATATTTTGATAAATTAATTTTAAATATTTTATACTTTATTTAAATATTTTTACAAGTAACCCAAGACAAACTATTTCTTGGTCTGTTTGTTTCTTTTTGTCCTTGTCCTTCATGTTGCTCACTTTGCCCAACAGGTGGAACTCACTGTATGACGCCTGCAGTGTGCTGCTGCAGCGCGTCATGGACGACGACGCCCGCCTGGAAGCAGTGAACGAGGTTTTGAGGAATGAGGGTGGCACCAACAGGAACAGGACCTCCTACTATGGCTCCGATGACCAGGACAAGCAGGTAAAGTCGCAAAGCAGTTAGATGCGAACTTTTATCTTTTTTTTAGATACAGTTCTGTTGTTGCTTTAAGCTTTAGCATTACCATTTTTGCCTTTTTGACACTTTGTTTTGCCATCAGGTACTGCAGGAGTACTGCAAGGTCATGAAGCCACTCGCCAACTGCCTGGACCGCCTACAGACTGAGGAGAACGCATTTCCCGGGAGTATTGCTGCCCACCCTCACCCTCATGAGAGTGGCGCTGGAGCGCATGGAGGAAGCTCGAGGGGACCAGGCCCTCACCTACGCCAAGCCCTTGGTGCGCGCCCTCCTGCGACAGGAGGGCAACAAGGGAGGATTTAACAACAGGTACAAACAACCTAACCTATGACATATAAAAAAAAAAAAAATTCTTTGTTTAATTTTTGCGGCGCTAAAAGTTTAACCTTTTTAACCAAACTATAACTATTACTTTGCTTTACAGGTTCAGCGCCATGTTCAAAGACCTGGACCTGCTGATGGCATCTGCCCTGCACCCCAACTATGGCATGACCACATTCAACTCTGTGGCCCCCAACATGAAGGGAAGAAATCTTCCAGAGGATTGTGAAGGAGATGAAGGCGCTCATCAGGCAAGAGACAGAAGAGAGAGACAACAGCCAGGACATGGAGGCAATGGAGGAGCATGAGGAGGTCAGCGCCGACCCATTTGCAGAGCTGTGTGACACAACCCAGGCTGGACCAGGAGGACGACCTGGAAGAGGACATCAAGAAGGAGCTGCTGGCTTGGAAGAGGAGCAAGGAGGTAATAAGACCATTGTGCTTAAAACTTATTGCTTTGTTCTTACATACTAGCAAATGTATGTTGCGATAAAATGTTGCGATAATTGCGCTAACAAATGTAATATTGCGATAATATAAATTAAATATTTGTAATTGTTGCAGGCAACACTGAAGAAGTCGCACTTCCCAGCAAAGTATAGGGACCAGTGGGTGACCCTCTTCATCAAGTACAACACTGGGATCCCAAGCTCAGCAAACAGTAGGAGCGATTATCAGCACAGCTGGGGACGTCCTGAGGCCAAAGAGGGCGTGCCTCAGTGAGGACAACTTTTAGTACCTGGTGTTTCTGAAGGGAAACCTCCACCTCCTCAAGCAGAAGTTCAAGGTGCCAAGGGGGGTGGATGAGGAGGATGAGGAGATGTTTTAAATTGTTGTATTTGTGTTTGTGATGTTGTGCTGTGATAGTTTTGTTAATTTGTCTTCATTAAATGTTGTTATAAAGTAATAAAATGTTAATTTCGGGTCCTTTAGTCTTTTATTAAGTAATATATGGTGTTTTAAGTGTAAAAAAGAGGTTTTTAAATGCATAAGTAGCAAAAATAGAGTATTTTTGGATTTATCGCAGGATTTATCGCTTATCGCTTTAAGGTATTTTGGAAATTTATCGCTTTATCGTTATAGGACTTAGCGGAAAAATGTATCGCTTTATCGTTATCGCTTTATCGCAAAATTTATCGCTGCCCACCACTGCAAATATGTATCAAGCAATGTATCGAGATTGATGGGAAACCGAATCAGAACTGAAAACGTGTCCATGTCTCACAACCATAGAGTGAGACAGGGATCACAAGCGACTTGAAGATCCAGATCTTATTCCTCCTATACAGGTACCGACAACGCCAAATACTCCTGCTGAGCGAGTCCATGACACCGTGGGCTATGCCAATCTGCCGTAAGACTTCTTGACGCGACCCGCCGTCATATACCCTTAACCCTTATACTACCGCATATCCTTTTCTACCCCATTTATATTGACTATGCTGCAAAGATGCTTCGCGAATATAATTTTTCTAGTTTTCCGTTGTTATATGTGCATGAATGTGATAGTGGGGACTCAATGGACCCGTTTACTCTACTTGAGGTAAGGATTGATTTGACATCTTCAAGCCTCATATAGTTGGGCAGTGATGTTGATTTTTCTATGTGAACAGTATTTTTGATGATACAGCCAATTTAAGTACAGGAAAATGTATACGCTCTAAAACGACTGGCGCCATGTTGTGACGTCACTAGCTTAGACAACAGAGCAAAACAGCTGTGAAGCGGCCGCTACTATTATGTACTACCTACTAATACATCAACTTGCATTACCCCTACTACCGCAAGATGACCAGTAATCCTCCTTCAAGTGATGTAGTAGGTATTCACTGTGTTTGTGAATATGTAAGTTGTAGTTTATAAGGAAAAAGTGGATAGACAGAGATAAGTGGCCCGTGACACCTGACAAGTGATGACTTCTGGGATCGGCATTCCTTATAGGGGGCTTAAATGAACCTGCAATGACATGTAAAGCTAGACAGATAGACGAACTCATAGAGGAACAGGTAGAAATGTATGGCTTTCTTTCCCCACATAAGCCAAAAACAACCCTTCGTCACTCTACTCACCACTACAACCTTTACTAACCATACATTTCTACTTGTTCCTCTATGAGTTCGTCTATCTGTCTAGCTGTACATGTCATTGCAGGTTCATTTAAGCTCCCTATAAGGAATGCCGATCCCAGAAGTCATCACTTGTCTGGTGTCACGGGCCACTTCGCTCTGTCTATCCACTTTTTCCTTATAAACTACAACTTACATATTCACAAACACAGTGAATACCTACTACATCACTTGAAGGAGGATTACTGGTCATCTTGCGGTAGTAGGGGTAATGCAAGTTAGTAAGGTTAGTTAGGTTAGTAAAATAAAACTATAATTTGCGGTTTGCTGAGCCAAAACAAGCCGATCAGCTGATCAGGCGAGATCTGAGTCTGCAGTTACTACGTCACAACCAATCACAGCGCGTTCCGCCGTGTTGTGATATTTTGGCCCAAAAAGGCCATATATTTCATTTATGGTGCATTTCTCAGCAAAAAGAATATGAGTACAGTGATATGTAGCCTATATTGCACCCAAAGCTTTATAATACTCCGTGTTTTAGGTGTGAGTAAACAGGTCCATTAAAGCGTCATTGTATATCTTACCGACAACTGTTGCATGTATATGTCGTGTCGTAGTCCTGCAGGTTACGCCATCGATGTGATGGTCTTCACAATCACTGTCCTTCACAGTCACGATGGTACCATGTCTGGCAGGCATCGCAAGCACTCATGCAGTCACCCTCCACGTGCGGTTGCCTGCAATGACAAAAAACATCAAATTTGTTACTGTTCACATCACATCTGTTTGGACCCGATTTAACATGGAAGAACATTTCCATTGTACCATTATTTATGCACCTGGCTAAGAGACCTCTGAGACTTTCTTGTTTCCAGTTACACCTACTTGGATTGATACCAAAACAAACGGCTGTCACCAATACTTTCCTAACCTAACTGGGGCGTTGCGCCTTCACCCCAAACTACCCTGCTAGTTAACTAACCTAACCTGTGCATTTATTACGTAACTTAACCTTACTGGGGGGGTTTTGCCTCCCCCCAAACCTACCTTGTTAGTTTTAATTACCGACGGCTGTTGTAATGGTTAGAAATACTCCTTATGAGAACGAAACATTTAGCAAACGTTTGGGATAGTCTTTGAGGAACGTACATGTCGATAATGACACACAGACGTTGTATTCTTACTGTTAAATATGTCTTTTTCTGTGTCGACCTTCCCGGGCATGCCTCCGACGTGGATGCCTGGCTTATTTGTTCTTATTACTATGGAAATCCTTTCTGTATGGACCCTACCCATAACTACGTCACGGTTTGTTTACATCGGTGCATTGTGGGGATAAGGCGGGGTCGCCGCGGGTGGACCTACGAAGGGAAAACTACGGCGATGGAAGAATTTAGAGTTATTTTGTGCGAAATTGATATTCCAGGTGCTACATTACTGTGCTCTGTTCTCGCTGACAACACTATAGAGAAGACCTGAGGTAATGGCTGATGTGCAGAGGCTTCTAAACCAAGAAAACAGAGTCATAACAGAGCCTCGTCAAAAGGTAAGCAACTGGTAGGTACGTAATGTGTCCCTACCACTTGCTTACTTCTTAATGAGACTCTGCTGTGACTGTTTTCCTGGTTTAGAAGCCTTTGCACATCAACCATCACCTCAGGTCTTCTCTATGTTGTCAGCGAGCACGGAAATATAGCACCTGGAATATCAATTTCGCCCAAAACAACTCGAATTTTTTTCATCGTCGTAGTCTTCTCTTTGTAGGCTGTACATATTCATGGTTATGATAGTATTAAAATACCGTATTAATTGAGTTCCTTTTGTTGTCTTTCCTCATAATAAGTAGTGCTACATCATGGTTTAAGTGTTACTTGACGAGCCAATGAATACTCTTCCCAGCTAACCATCACCGGCGGTCCGACGTAGGCCGTAGAGCGGCGAACGGCGGCCGCCGGCGGCAAATTTACCTCCGTCAGCCCTCCGAAGGCCCGCTGGTGTATTTTCAGACGGGATAATTTACTATGTTGAAAATTAATGTACAGAATTTCAAGAATTAAATATTTCTGTGTAAACATTTTGAAACAACAGTTATATGATTATCTTGATGTAGTATTACATCAGTAGTGACAAGCAGCGGCAACTTGACGTCAATCCTCCGGAGGCGCGCATTTGTAAGGTACGCATTTGTGGAGGTACGCGCGTACGTATTTGTAAGTGGGAAATATTCATTTCATATTATATATATTAACTCAGTAATATACATAGTATCTCAATATCGGTACCATCACTATTATTAGGCCTGTTCAAGCTATTAAAAATTGTTATAAAAGTTTTTATAAAAGTTTATAGAAATTATTATTTCAGTTTATTTCAAATATTTCCAGCTTAATCAGGAACACCCAGAGATACATAGCAATAAAGATGAGATACGTACATAGGAAGGAGTTAACATGGAAAAAGGTTATCAGTTGTCTATGTGTGTAGCTAGTATCATATAAAAATAACACTTGATTGACCGCGGCGAAGATTATTACGGGATAACACAAGGTCATATTTTCCCTTATTTCAATAACTTCCAACATATTATCAACACATATCAATACTCAACGGTACACCTAATATGGAATATGTAGATGATGGAGTTAACATATGAATAATATCATGATTTAGAATAGAATATTATTTGAAATCATATTTCCCAGCTATCAATGCACTAAACTGCCAGACGTACGATAGCCATTACAAAGGGTTAAAAACCCACAAAAGGCCTAAATTGTCACCCTTAACCAGTCGATAACATAATGAGAACTTAGTTATAACATGTTTTCGCTCCATCATTATATCGAAATAGACTGAATAATATAAATAATTGCAGTACGACACGTTTTTTTAAGAATTCCTTGACGGCGCCTGGCGCTGTGTCTGAGTGAAAATAATCAGTTACTTGGAAAACGCACGAGTGAGTGGATGTTGTTATGTTGTTCGTCGCAACCTATATCCTTCTACATGGCTGTTCACGCCGTTCAGTGTTCCACGTACACCAGCATGTAAACTCAATAACGAAAATATTTTTGTACTTATGAAATAAACAATGTCCGTAGCAATTATGATCCTAGCAATCTCCTTTTCATCGTATTACTGGATAACGACACAGGAATATTTCTGGTTAAATTTTCTAAGCATATTGCATTATATAGTAATGTTTTTATAAGTGTTGAACAGCCCATTCGTCTATTAATCGGCTAATGGGTTGTGCAACACCCCTTAAAACATTACTATATCTGCAATATACTTAGAAAGTATAACCGTAAATATTCCTTAATCAGTTAATATAACAGCGGCAAATGGTCATATGCCCTACGGCGGGCCGCTGGGAGCGGCCCGCCGGTGAGCCTCTGAGGAAATTCCCAGCGGCCCTACGTCGTACACTTCCGTCGGGCCACCGATAAGACATACGGAGGGCCTCCGGAGGCCCTTCGTCTTTGTGTTTGCTGGGTTGAGTCTATACCAACATCACCAACCTTTGCTTTGATTTATCTTATTACTCCATCCATAAACAAGTTGCATACCCACGGTGACATTACCCATCCTTGCCTCATGGTACCTGCATGGTACTGTCGTCTACCGATATTTTTATCCCTACACAAATCGGGAAAACTCGCCGACGGTAATGGTTGGGTTGGTATCCGGTCATTTCGCCCACATGCCATTTCGCCACACCATGGAGTCATTTCGCCCACAGGTCAATTCGCCCACACTATGGAGTCTATAGGAGCTAGGAGGTTAGGTTATATTTGTTTAGTGTGTCGAGAACCCCCCAACTAGAAGGTTAGGTTAGATTTGTTTAGGTTAGGTTAGATTTGGGTAGTTTAGGTTAGATATGGTTAGGTTAGATTAGATTTGGTTAGGTTAGATTTGGTTAGGTTAGGTTAGCTTAGGTTAGATTTGGTTAGGTTAGGTTATCGGTGGGTCAAGCCCCCTGCTAGGGTAGGTTAATTTTGGTTAGGTTAGGTTTATTTTGGTTAGGCAATTTTCTCTAGATATAAGGAAATTACCCTCGATCTAGGGAATTTTACCCTCCCTACACAACTCTTTAATTACGTGTTTCCGATGCATAATTTGTTCTCCACCCGAAAACCCCGCTTTCCCACAGGTCCCCAAGCTTGTTTGGGGGAAGTGGGAGAGTATGGGCAAACACTAGAAATTTACCGTCATTTCGCCCAAGGTTACTGGTGGTTCATTCCATTTCTGCCAGAGGAAGGTATAGTTACATAACTCCGTGACATGGATCGTGTGGGCGAATTGACTTTAGAGTGGGCGAATTGACTCTTATATGTGGGCGAATTGACTTACATGTGGACGAAATGTCTTGTGGGCGAATTGACGTGTGGGCGAAATGACGAAAATTGCCTAACCAAAATAAACCTAACCTAACCAAAATTAACCTACCCTAGCAGGGGGCTTGACCCACCGATAACCTAACCTAAGCTAACCTAACCTAACCAAATCTAACCTAACCAAATCTAATCTAACCTAACCTAACCAAATCTAACCTAAACTACCCAAATCTAACTTCCCCTAACCTAACCTAAACAAATCTAACCTTTAACCTTCTAGCGGGGGGTTGGGGGGTTCTCGACACACTAAACAAATATAACCTAACCTCCTAGCTCCTATAGACTCCATAGTGTGGGCGAATTGACCTGTGGGCGAAATGACTCCATGGTGTGGCGAAATGGCATGTGGGCGAAATGACCGGATACCAACCTAACCATTACCGTCGGCGAGTTTTCCCGATTTGTGTAGGGATAAAAATATCGGTAGACGACAGTACCATGCAGGTACCATGAGGCAAGGAGGAGTAATGTCACCGTGGTTATGCAACTTGTTTATGGATGGAGTAATAAGATAAATCAAAGCAAACGTTGGTGATGTTGGTATAGACTCAGGAGTATTCATTGGCTCGTCAAGTAACACTTAAACCATGATGTAGCACTACTTATTATGAGGAAAGACAACAAAAGGAACTCAATTAATACGGTATTTTAATACTATCATAACCATGAATATGTACAGCCTACAAAGAGAAGACTACGACGATGAAAAAAATTCGAGTTGTTTTGGGCGAAATTGATATTCCAGGTGCTATATTTCCGTGCTCGCTGACAACATAGAGAAGACCTGAGGTGAAGGTTGATGTGCAAAGGCTTCTAAACCAGGAAAACAGTCACAGCAGAGTCTCATTAAGAAGTAAGCAAGTGGTAGGGACACATTACGTACCTACCAGTTGCTTACCTTTTGACGAGGCTCTGTTATGACTCTGTTTTCTTGGTTTAGAAGCCTCTGCACATCAGCCATTACCTCAGGTCTTCTCTATAGTGTTGTCAGCGAGAACAGAGCACAGTAATGTAGCACCTGGAATATCAATTTCGCGCAAAACAACTCTAAATTCTTCCATCGCCGTAGTTTTCCCTTCGTAGGTCCACCCGCGGCGACCCCGCCTTATCCCCACAATGCACCGATGTAAACAAACCGTGACGTAGTTATGTCTGGGACCCATTGCCTTGGCACTAATACAATATATAAAGTAGTCAAATGACACACAGACGTTGTATTCTTAATGTTAAATATGCCTTTTTCTGTGTCACCCTTCCCGCGCATGCCTCCGGGCACCGATGATTCGGGCCGCCAGTTGAAACAGGCCGCCTATAGTCCGTTGATTCGGGCCGCCAGTTGAAACAGGCCGCCTATAGTAGCATGCATACCCAGCAGACAGGGCGGGACTATAAAGCGGGGTTCAGACTACAGGTATTTGCTACGTGCGTCTTGTCAACGTGACGTCACCGTGACGTCACTTCCTGCTTGCGTGACCTTGAAAGACGTGCGTCTCTGGGGCCAGATCCAGCAAACACATACGCCGGTGTATGTCAGTGTAAGTCTGAGATACTCCTCTTTCGAAAACTTTCTTGGATCAGGAGCTACATCTGCGCCAAATCGAGGGACGTCAAAAACGCCAAACTTTACCCCTCGCTGCAAGTCTGCGCCAACCCTCCTGGCTGGATCCAGCAAGCGTACTTACTCCATTTCCGTGACGTCACAGGGCCAATATTATGGGTAGATATACACCACCTCGATGAGGAGGTGTAGAGAAGGTGATCTCATATATATAAATAAATGTCATTTATTATGCCTAATAGACGTTACCACCGAGGTAAGGTTTGAAATATAAGCCTATTGGTAGCGGCAGCGGCGTGTGTTTACAAATGTTTGGGGAGATACAAGCCTTGGGGGGAGGCCGCCCCCGCCGTGTAGGGACTGCCTTCGGGTTTTTTGTTGTATTAGTTCGTTATTGGGCAGCACCAGTTTTTTAGACCATAGCGGAGTCTTGTGAGCAGAATTGTTGTGGGACGAGGCGACCCCTGGCATCCCGCGGCTAGATTAATGTTGTTTCACTATATCGAAATTTTGGACGTTTTGAGAATAAAAACTTTGTTCTGATGCCTGCCCCTCAGTGACCTTGCACTATGGTTAGGTCACTCAGGACGCTTGACCCTCATTGCCCCTGAATGGTAGTTGGGTCACGTTTGCTAGCCTTTAATGGTACAGTCCCCGAACGGAAGGAATGCTCGCCACCGTCGGAAAATTTGTTCCATTTTTTTTACGTCGGCGAGAGTCCTATTAACGACAGTTACAATTTTATTTATTAACATAACAGTACCCAATCTATATTTTTTAAACAGCTTTTTACCCGTGTTTGTGAATTCAGGGACCGAATATCGGGGTTAGTTTAGGGATTCGGGGAGTGGGGGGTTTTTGACATGTTACGTAACCAATGTCCATGTATTGTATTGAACTGTAGTTTTAAATTTTTTTGGGAAAGCGAAAAACTTGTCCAATAACGAAATACCTTTTATTCTTTCATTTGCACCTTTTCAAAGTGGAACTCGCCGAAAACTTTATGTCGGCAAAAGACTTCTCGGTTGGTGTTTCAGTTATAATGGACGAAAACTGCGCGGTCAACTACCGCCATTACCACAGCGTTTAAATATTATTTTTTGTTTAGTATACTGTACAGTATTAATGCATTCCGGGTAACCTTTAAAACTCATGGTATTATTCTAGTGTTTGCCATACTCCCCCCCCTCCCCAAAACAAGCTTGGGGGCCTGGGGGAATGCAGGATATATGGCCCCGGGTACTAAATATGCGTCGCAACCACATACTTTTTGAGTTATGGAAATTTTAAAAAATCTCTAGATTTAGGGAAAATTCATTGGATTTTTTCTGAGTCCAGAGACGTGTGAACTGAGATCCTCACAGAAAAGGGTGACTGAAGTGTTGAGAACCCCCCCCAACCACCCCGCTAGGAGGTTAGGTTTAGGTTAGATTTGGTTAGGTTAGGGTTTGGTTAGGTTAGGTTAGGTTAGGTTAGGGTTTTCGGTGGGCAAGCCCCCCGCTAGGTTAGGTTTAAATTTTGGTTAGGCAAATTTTTCTAGATATAAGGAAATTACTCTATTTGGGAATTTTTAAAACCCCCTAAACAACTCTTAAATACGTGTCCCGAAGCATAATTTGTTCCCCACCCCAAAACCCCGCATTCCCACAGGTGCCCAAACTGTTTGGGGGAAGTGGGAGAGTATGGGCAAACACTAGAATTTACCAAACTTTTATACATATTGCAGAAATGATATAGTTGTCTTAGACTAATACTCATACAGACACAACCTCCCCTTCCAGAGGCCCCCCAACCAATAGGAGGTTTGGTTAGGTTATTATTGATTAGGGTAGGTTATATTTGGTTAGGTTAGGTTAGATCTGGCTAGGTTAGGTTAGATTTGGTTAGATTTTGGTTAGGTTAGGTTAGTTTATCGGTGGGTCAAGCCCCCCCGTAGGTTAGGTTAATTTTGGGGTAGGCAAATTTCTCTAGTTAAGGAAATACTTTAGATCTAGGGAGTTGTTCCTCTAAAACAATTCTTAAATTTCGTGTCTCCGACGCATTATTTGCCCCCCCACCCGAAAGCCCCGCATTCCCACAGGTGCCCAAACTGCTTAGGGGTTAGTGGGAGTATGGGCAAACACTAGAAATTTTACGGGAAAAACTAGTCAGTGTCTCAGAAAATGATCCGCGCAGTCCTCGTCCATTTATATCAAAAGCACTAATTTTACCCAAGGAAAAACAGTAGTGGGCTCAGAAAATGACTGCGCAGTCCTCGTCCATTTTTATCAAAAGCACTAATTTTACCCAAGGAAAAACTAGTCAGTGTCTCAGAAAATGACCCTGCAGTCCTCGTCCATTTTACCAAAAGCACTAATTTTAGGCAAGGAAAATCTAGTCAGTGTTTCAGAAAATGACCGCGCAGTCCTCGTTCATTTTACCGGTACTTCCCTTAATATCTTAATAACCTAACCATACCTTTGGGGAGAGTTCCCCGGGTTGTGTCAGGACGAGGGAAATTTCGGTAGAAAGAGAGTACCAGGTACCGTTCTCATTATCCCCGAATGATACGATTAGGTCACTCAGAACGTTTTGCCTCTTAACGCCCTTGAATTATATGATTTTTATGGTCAACCCCTGATGTCTGCCCCTTTTTGTCCTGAATTATTTGGTTAATCAGGATGGCTGGCCCATTATTGCCCTAGAAATATTTATTAAAAGTTAATTCAGGATGTCTGGCCTTAAATTATTGCCTCCAAATGTTTATTTCTGGTCCAATCTGTACTGTCAATGGTACGCCTTAGTGGGTATTAGGGTGGGGGGTGGGGTCACACCGACCGAAACGATCACCGTACGAAGGCTACAACGCGAAAATTTAATTCAAATTTCTGCGCACCATGCCACCACGGATTGCAGCGCCACCCTCATGAGATACATTTGCGAGCAGCAACAGGGTTAGCTGTCAGCGTCACCTCCGTGTTTACCAGGTAAGAAATTTTATTTTTCGTATGTTCCTTGTCACTTTCGCCGTTCTTATTAGTGGTCTCATGTCGGCTGTGATGGCGTGATCTTTTGAGGTAAGTTGCAATACGAGGTATAACCGTTATTGACATGTTATTGAGTGAAAAAGTAGTTGCATGCTTTCGAACAGGCCGCGGTGCAATTTACCAAAAAAATTGGTGGCGCGGGGGATCAACGTATGGTGAATGTGCGGGGGAATCAACGTACAGTTGAAATTTTGAAAAAGCTATATCTTTTGAAATACCTACACAAACATAACAAAACAGTGATTGACTATGTATTTCGCATGATATTAATAATGGTGGTGGGAAACTAGGAATTTAAAATTAAATGGAACAGTGTTTTTTTGTGCATAAAGTTGGAAGGTGATTGGTATTAAATTATGATGCCTATATCAGTGTTATTATGCTATAAGCACTATGAACTAACTATTAATAAGGAATTTATGTACTTAGAATGATCTCTAGAATATTTTTTATGGGTTAAAAAAAACCCATTTAACACTGCATATTTTCGAGGGCATGACGTTCGGGTGATCCCCCGCATCAACACGCCAATTTGGAAAATCTATATATTAATAAATACTTAGAAAAACATAAGAAAAAGGGGACTGGGGGGGGGGGGGGGAAACTATGCATATTTAGCATGAAGAAAATGGTGGTGGCTGAAACTCGTGGCATTTAAATTAAAGTGGAACAGGGTTTTTTGTTGGTGTAAAGTGAAGTGATGGTGATTAAATTATGATGCTATATCAGTGTTATTATGCTATAAGCACATGAACTAACTATTATATAAAGTGATTTAGTTATTAGACTGATTCTAGAATTAATTTTGTATGGTTAAAAAAAACATTTAACATGCATATTTTGGGTGCAAGACGGTGGTGATCCCCCACATATATTTGCCAGACTATAGTCCCAAAATAATATGGTGGCCATTGCAAGAATGCATCTACACTGTAAAAAAACTAAGCTAAGCTAACCTAAAACTAACCTAAACCTAACTAGCATGATGTCTAATGTCATTTAACTCTTTTCAGATCAACCTAATCTACGCCATCACCGTCATCATGCCTCGCAAAATATGTCAGGAAGAGCGACAAGCAGTGGAACGGCACTGACCTGGAGGCTTGCCTTTAAGCACGCGTGGCCACTAGCTGCAGGCCTGAAAAGAGCCGCTGACAGATTCAACATCAAGAAAACAACTCGTGCTGTAAGTTGCTCTATTTATTCAATATCTCCCAAGTCGGTGTGTTATGAACTCATCCCACGTCTTCTTTGGTCTCCCTGGGATTAGGTTCAGCAAAAAGACCTCAGGGATAGCTTAAGGGTCTCTAGATTTATAGATTTAAAATTTATTCATTTTTTTGTTAGCTTTTATTGCCAGGCAAGGCTTCTAGTCCTAATTAATTCTTTTTGTAAAGGATGCCTTCAAGCTCTCTAGTTATAATTTTTTTGTCAACTTTTGTTGCCAGCAAGGTCCTTTTTAAGTCCTATTCATTTCTTTTGTTACAGGACGGCCTTCTATCTATCGAAGAAAGCTGTCGGATGGAGTTACCTAAGGGCTGTTGCTTCCCGTAGCAATAGGGTTTTCAGCCCCAACCAGAAAATATACATGCTGATGTATTACCCATACACGCAAGCCAAGATGTTCTACAGCCCCTGGCCCATGCAACGAGTGCGTAGATGGTGTACCAGTATGCCATCGCTTGTGGTGAGGCAAGAGAACCCGGCCTGGCCTGGGAGAAAGAAAAATGGCGACAAGGGACTGTTACTATGCCTCAGAACCGGTCATCCAAACCTGTATTGAAGCTCGGAAGGCATGTCCATTTGCCAGGAGTATTGCCTTCAACCCAAAATCAATGTGGAAAACCTTCTTTAAGGCTTTACACATTAGCTTTGGAGAAGTTACACAATCACGCCGGACCGGATATACAATTTGGATGAGAGTTCATTGTCGACTGTTATGAAAGCAGTCAAGGTTGTGTGTGCGAGAGGCAGCCAGTAGCACGCAGGTAACTCTGGAACGCGGGGACAGCCATGACGTTTGTGGGCATTATAAATGCTGTGGGGCAGTCCATCCCCTCCAGTGGTTTATAATTACCGATGCCGATGGAAATCCCGCTTCATGAGGAAACACAATCTTGGTTCAAAGGGATATTGCTCATAGTGGATGGATGAAGGTGAATGCTTTCGTGCAGACACTTCAGCATCTCCATAGAAGTCTTGTTCTTCTGTAGAGAACAAGATTATTCTGATCCTGGACAATGCTGAATGTAACATGAAACATTCAGCCTGTTGAGTTTGCGATAATGCATTGGTATCGTGATGTTACCTGCCTCCGCATAACAACAGACAAACTCAGCCATTGGATGTGAGTGTCTTGGTCCTTAAGACATTCCTGCTTGCCCTACGAACGACCACGCGCTCATGCACCCTAACGAGCACATACCAGTCCACAAGTTGCCAGAGAGTTTGCTTCTGAGGCATGACAAAGCCCAACTACCCCTCCAACATTCTCAGTGGTTCCGGGCGACTGGTATATGGCCACTCAATGCCAACATCTTCCCAGATGATGTGTTTGTAGGACGATTGTAAACCGCAGCGGACGGCACCACCAGAATTTGTTAGTGGAAGTTACTCCAACTTCTTCTGATGGAGAAGTTCAGATGGAGAGGACGCCGAATGCTGAAGGCCATACCTTCAGAAGCTATACCCCTTCACGCTGTGTCTCCCAGGCTAGATGATGTGCATGCCACCCGGGCCCAGCACGGACAGAGCTCCACACCCCGAGCACCAGCACGACAGAGCCTGCCACCCCGGGCCCCAGCACGACAGAGCCTGCCACCCCGGGCCCAGCACGACGCCCCTGCCACCCCGGCCCCAGCACGACAAAGCCTGCCACCCGAGCCCCAGCACGACAGAGCCTGCACCCCGGGCCCCAGCACGATGCACCTGCCACCAGGGACGAGCACGACGCACCTGCCACCACAGGACACCCTCTCACAGACACAGACTTAACACCAGAGTGTGGTCAGGCTCGTTTTTCCCCTAGGCTGAATCCTCGTCCTTATGAAAGGGACGGAAGAAGGTGCGGGCCGCATTTTAAACGAGAATGAGGAGGCATATTCTACCTGAGGTTGAAGGCAGAGAAGAGGCAGAAGCTGGAGACAAAAAGGAAGGCAGCGGTGAAAAGAAAAACATTGGGAAAAAGAAGGGGGCAACAGGGAGAAGTCTGTGCCTGTCCCGGAGGAAGGGACACCACTGACGAGGAGGATGGTTGTGAGTCCGATCAGCTGGACGGACTCCTCCGAGTAATCGGATGAGGGTGGACCGGACTTCGAGGGCACCTGGACTGCAGCACCATACCCTTTGCTGCGGAAAACATCACAGGTGGGGGGATTTTGTTATGACTGTTCAGGCTTGAAGCTGGGGAGGAGGGAAGGGAGTGTGGGCACATTAGTGTGCTAGTTGCTCAGGTGTTGGGCACCATAAATGGAAGGATGGAAAAATTAAACCTTTCTCCTCCGGATGAAGTCGTAACACCCGAGGACACGTTCACCTTCCTACCATCTAGATGAAGCTTCTGTTGATCCAGAACAGTGCAAGGGTGTCCTGGTGACCTCCAAGGGCATCACCAAGAGGCAGGCTGACCTGGTTGAAGGTTGTTTCCCCCGCTCCTGCATGCATTCATGATGCACTTCTGAATAGGAGCATAAAAAATACCGAGACATAATTTTTAATAAATGTATTTTATATGAGTTACTCTCATTTTCATCACTAATACTAATGGTGGGTGTCTAGGCTTAGCATTATGTTGATTTCAGCAAAAAAAAACCACAATAATGTTGATGTATATGAGTTAAAAAAATATCATACGGGTGCCCCCCAACCTGATACCGGTGTCCCCCTCGTGGGGGGGACCCGGAACGAGGTGCCAAAAACTTTATAAAAAACCTTAAATGACCCTTATTATCTGAGTTAAGTATTCATGAGGGTACCATAGGTGGGCCATATTGTGAAGTTTGTTTGGGCACAGGGTGGCACTCTCTCAGGTAAAAAAGGATTTTTATGAATATTTTTCCACTCAATTAGTACGGTGTCCCCCCGACACCACCTACCGTTGATCGGGCCGCCTATAGTAGCATGCATACCCAGCAGACAGGGCAGTTTTAAGGTCGTTTTCAGAGACACACGATTTTTTTTCGGGCCTACAAAGGGGGCTTGTTCTAAATGATAGTTTTAAGAGTTTTATTTTGCGCAAACCCATAACAAAAAAAAAAAAAAAGTATACCTTTGTGGTTAAGGTTAGGTTAGGTTTCATTAAACCTATAAGGTTAGGTTAGGTTTCATTTAAAACCTTAAGTTGGTTAAGGTTTCATTAAAACCTATAAGGTAGGTAGTTGTGGTGCAGGGTTCTTATTAAGTCGTTGCTGACACCTTGATTATTGTATGATATTAAATGGTTAGGATTTTACATTGATTACAACTGAATTGAGATTGAAATTTGTCTTATGACTTCACTTATTAATTATCAGTACGAACACTTCTCCGCTGCGGAGGTACGGAAAGGGGAATGAACTTAAGGAAGGGGTAGGAGTAAGGGTAAGGGGAAGGGGTTAGGAGTTTAAGGAGTAAGGAGGAAATGCTGCCACAAGCTCAGGCAAGTAGCTGCTATGGTTACTGCCTGAGCATGTTTTAATTATATACGAAGATTTATTTTGGTAGTCGGGGTTGAGACTTAGAATTACATCGGCAGTAAGGGCTGAACTCTTTTTTGGAGAACGTGGGGAAGTATTTCCCATAACACGCGGAATCATCACCTGGGGTTTTTACTAAATAAACAAGAACTATATTTGAAACATCATCATATTGATTCATCATGAAATCTTATTTCTCTGTTTCTGAGATCTTAGACACAGATATAGACTCAATCTGGAACGGCAAGCTCTCCAGGAGCATAACCTCCCTCACTGAATCATTCTTAGAAACTACCACTATGTCCGATCAAACTGACACTATAGGTATACATTGAATTATTCTATAGGAGAGAAATGTGAGGAGTAATGGGTGGGTGTGGGGTTCACTGTACCATGTGCGGGCCTGGTTTCTGGAAAGTGAAGTGAGTGAGGACTTCCGTAATAACACTTATACGGATGGGGCAGGCCTCCTATGCGTTAGTGAAACTGAATAAACTGTACCTATATAAATGAGAAAATAGAGATAGATAGAATATACAAAGGAAGGGGGGGGGGGGAATAGGAGCGAGGTACGAGGTCTTACATGAGTGAAGGCGTGAGGGACTGACTCCCTCGTGGTAAGACAACGAGGTTGGAGGAGTGGGGTGAAAAGGGGAAATATTCGGGATCCTATGAAAACGGCCTCTCCTGAAGGGATTATCCAGACCTCGATGACTAATTAACTAATGAAAACAAGTATACATATGAAATGGCTGCCTAAATACAGTTCTTTCTTTGATATAGAAGAAATTTTAATATGTGTATTCAAATATCCGGGAGACGTGTTATTTCCTTTCGTTCAAGCCCACGAAACGCGTTTTTTTAGAGAGACGAGTATTGGATAAGTCGAAACATAAAATTGGTTTCGACTTTTAATTAAGCAAATAACTCGACTAACCCACCCATTTATAAACGTGATCTTTCACTATGGTGACTATTTTGAAGGACATTAAGAATCTAGGAGTGTTCCTTGATCTGATAGGAGGGTGAGGGGAGGATGAAAAGTTTTTAACCTCTTAGTTATCGATGATCGCGAAATAAGTGTCCCACGAATGTTGACTCGTATCCGGAATGTCGGGGGGGGGGGGGTGAAAGGAAGGAAGGAAGGAAGATAGAAGTGAGAATGATAGAAGGAAGATAAATTACACGAGAAAACTAAAAAATTGAATTGCTTACGGGACATAACCCGGGAATTGTATGATAATAATTCCCATCCTATCTCTTCCGAATAACGGGCATTACACTGACATTCCCTCCCTTCCCTTCCCTCTTACCTGGCTCATCTCCCTCCATCCCTCCCTTCCTCATTCCCTTCCCTCCCTGTGCACTTACCTATACCTGCCTGCCTCCCTTCCTCCCCCCCTCTTTTCCATTCTCATTTCTATTCAATTCTATATCATCTCTTACTTCCCTTCCCTCATTTATCTATCTATCTATCTATCAATCTATTTATCTATCTATCTATCTATCTATTTATCTATCTATCAATCTATCTATTTATCTACCTATCAATCAATCTATCTATCTATCTATTTATCTATCTACCAATCTATCTATCAATCTATCTATCTATCTACCAATCTATCTATCAATCTATTTATCTATCTATCTATCTACCTATCAATCAATCTATCTATCTATCTATCTACTAATCTATATATTTATTTATGTATCTGTCTGTCTATCTATCCCTCCCTCACTCACTCATTCGCTCATTCACTCTCTCCCTCCCTCCCTCTCTCACTCCTTCCCTCACTCATTCACTCCTTCACTCCCTCCCTCACTCACTCACACACTCACTCCTTCCCTCACTCACTCACTCCTTCTCTCACTCACTCACTCCCTCCCTCACTCACTCGCTCCTTCCCTCACTCACTCACTCCTTCCCTCACTCACTCACTTCTTCTCTCACTCCTTCACTAATGCTGATTGCCACACATGTAGCCATTCCTCTGTTGTTGGTTTTGCCTTTTATATTACGTATGTTCTCTTGTTCTTATCCTAACCTAATTCTGGATGGGTGTGGGGTGATGGGTAATGGGTGAGTGAATGGGTGTGGTGTGATGGGTAATGGTTGAGTGAATGGGTCCGGGGTGATGGGTAATGGGTGATGGGTAATGGGTGAGTGAATGGGTGTGGGGTGATGGGTAATGGGTGAGTGAGTGGGTGGGGGAAGATGGGTAACGCGTGTGGGGTAATGAGTGAGTGAATGGGTGGGGAAAGATGGGTAACGCGTGAGTGGAGGAATTCCTTCCCTTCTTTGATTCCTTATTTCTTTCCTCGTCAGTTCCTCTTCTGACTCTTCATCCCTCCAATTTCTTCCTTTCCTTCTCTCACATCTCCTTCCTTCCCTCTCTCCCACCTTCCATTATCACCCCATCATCACCAAAAGGAGATGAGATTCCCCCTCTTTCTGCACGGGCGACTGTCAAAGGCCCCTCTGCCGCTAGGATCGCTGCCGTCCATGAATTCAAAATGGCGCGGCCGGAGTGAAACCTCTCGGTAGAAGCTCTCTGTTACCACTACAGTACTACCACCACTGCCAACAGTCAGTTCGTACACAAGTTGTTTCGTACACCAGTAGATTCGTACTTCAAAAAGTTGTTTCGTAATCTATAGGAAACCATAAGTCGTGTTCGTACGGCACTCAGCTCAGTTGAACTTGACACTAGTTACGAAAACGACACCAGTAATGTACGAAAAAACTCTAATCAGTGTACGAAACACTAACAAACCTGGGCCAGATCCGTCAAAAACATACGCCGTGTATGTCAGTGTAAGGCTGAGATACTCCTCTTTTCAAAACTTTCTTGGATCAGGAGCTACATCTGCGCCAAATCGATGACTCACCCAACGCCAAGCTTTAACCCTCGGTGCAAGGGTCCTGCCAGCAAGCGTACTGAGAGCGTACTATTAAACCTTCCGCCCGGGCTGGCGAATCGCCTGCCGAATGCTCCGCCAGGCGAACGCCAGCCTCAGAAATCCTTACTTTTAAAACACTGGACTTACGCCAACCCTGGCGAAACGCCAGGGTTGGCGGACGTGAGTGTTTCGCCAGCGCTAACCTTCTCCTATTCTCGCCATCGACTCTGCGAAAATGGCGCTGAATACGTCGGGATTCAAGTTTGTTTACATCTACATTCGACACCACTGCTACGAGTGACGAGCTGGCTCTCATTAAGGCTACTCCTATATCCACTGTGGATAAGGGGATGCTCATTGACCTCATCAAGGAGTAATATTGAAGGCATAAAATGACAAAACTACCAAGTTTATATTCCGTGATTGCTCTTGTAAGCTAACTCTTTTCCAGACAGTACTTGTTATTAATAATTAAAGTTCGTTAATCATGAACTAACGGCATAATATGTCCATATGCTCCCTAGGCGTTGTGATATTAAACCATTTAAGCTTATTTACCCCCCACCTAACTCGTGCAAAGATAGGGTGTTGGTAATCTGGTTTGTACCTTTGGACCATTGGGGTTTTATTTAATTTCATTTATTTTTGCTTGCTTAGTTTGATAGTTTTGGATAGTTAAAACTTGTTTCACTAGTTGTAATTGTTTTTGACAGCGCGAGAGTGAAATAAAGTCAGTCTGGACGAAGCGGCCTGGTGGTTTACATCCCCCCCTTCCTGACCGCGGCGGCGGCTGGTACGTGAGCCGTCTAACATCACCCAACAACTTCGCCTGGTCCGCCCCTGCCCTCCCGCTATTCCAGGGGCGACATGGTGCCTCCAGACCCGGATACTGTGAGTTCAGTATTCAGTACGTAATAATTGGCGAAGGGTCAAGTGGACGAAAAGTTGTAACTTTGACAGATGACCAGCCGGTCACTGGCCCGAGAGGTGGAGCCTAACATGGCTGCCGGAGCAGGGGCCGGCTAACTCGACTTGGAAAAGAGACCGTCACTGTGTGTCCTCAAAGGCTGTTCCTGTCGGGCACCTTAGTTCCTGCCGGGCCCTTAGTTTCCAGTCCGGGCCCCTTAGGGTTTCCTGTCCGGGCCCCTTAGTTTCCGTCGGCCCCTTAGTTCCTTTTCGGGCCCCTTAGTTCCTGTTCGGAGCCCTTCGGTTCCTGCCGGGCCCTTAGTTCCAGCTCGGGCCCGTAGTTCCAGCCGGGGCCTAGTTCCGCCGGGGCCCTTAGTTTTTCCTGTCGGGCCCCTTAGTTCCTGTCGGGCCCTTAGTTTCCGGCCGGGCCCTTAGTTCCAGCCGGGGCCCTTAGTTTCCAGCCGGGGCCCTTAGTTCCAGCCGGGGCCCTTAAAGTTCCTGCCGGGGCCCTTAGTTTCCTGCCGGGCCCCTTAGTTCCAGCCGGGGCCCTTATTTCCAGCCGGGCCCTTAGTTTCCGCCGGGGGCCCCTTAGTTTTCCAGCCGGGCCCTAGTTTCTGCCGGGCCACTTAGTTTCCTGCCGGGCCCTTAGTTCCCTGCGGCCCTTAGTTCCAGCCGGGCCCTTAGTTTTCCTTTGCCGGGCCCTTAGTTTCCCTACCGGGCCCTTAGTTCCTCCTTCCGGGCCCTTAGTTCCGCCGGGCCTTAGTATCCAGCCGGGCCCTTAGTTCCTTCCTGCCGGTCCACTTAGTTCCAGCTGGGGCCCTTAGTTCCCTGCCGGGGCCCTTTTGTTCCCAGCCGGGGCCCTTTGTTTTCCTGCCGGGGCCCTTAGTTCCTGCCGGCCCTTTGTTCCCTGCCGGCCCTTTTGTTCCGCCGGGCCCTTAGTTTCCTGTCGGGCCTTTGTTCCTGCCGGGCCCTTAGTTCCTGTCGGGCCTTTGTTTTCAGCCGGGTCCCTTTCCCTTTGTTTCCAGCCGGTCCCTTTGTTCCCAGCCGGGCCCTTTGTTCCAGCCGGGGCCCTTTTGTTTCCAGCCCGGTGCCATTTGTTCCAGCCGAGGCTTTTGTTTCCAGCCGGGGCCCTTTGTTTTCCAGCCGGGCACCTTTTGTTCCTGGGCCGAGCCCTTAGTTTTCCAGCCGGGGCTCTTGTTTTCTGGCTGGGGGCCCTTAGTTCCTGTCGGGGCCCTTAGTTCCCTCGGTCCGCTTGTTCTGCCGGCCCTTCACTCCTGTCGAGCCCAGTGGGCGGGAGGACCACACTCCTTGTCGAGCCCAGTGCTGGGAGGACCAACACTCCTGTCAGCCCAGTGGCGGGAGGACGCAACACTCCTGTCGAGCCCAGTGGCGGTGGAGACCAACACTTCCTGTCGACAGCCCAGTGCGGGGAGGACCAACACTCCTGTCGAGCCCAGTGGCTGGGGAGACGCACACTCCTGTCGAGCCCAGTGGCGGTGAGGACCAACACTCCTGTCGAGCCCATGGCGGGAGGACCAACACTCCTGTCGAGCCCAGTGGCGGGGAGGACCAACACTCCTGTCGTCGGCTCAGTGGCGGGGAGGACCAACACTCCTGTCGAGCCCAGGTGGCGGGGAGTACCCAACACTCCTGGTCGAGCCCGTGGCGGGGAGGAACCAACAACACATCCTATCGAGCCCATGTGGCGGGGGAGGACCAACACTCGCTGTCGAGCCCATGGCGGGGGAGGACCAACACTCCTGTCGAGCTCAGTGGCTGGGAGGACCAACACTCCTGTCTAGCCCAGTGGCGGGGGGAGGACCAACACTCCTGTTCCGAGCCCAGTGGCGGGAGGACCACACTCCTGTCGAGCCCAGTGGCGGGGAGGACCAACACTTCCTTGTCGAGCCCAGTGGCGGGGAGGACCAACACTCCTGTCGAGCTCAGTGGCGGGAGGACCAACTACCCTGTCCGAGCCCAGTGGCGGGGAGGACCAACACTCCTGTCGAGCTCAGTGGCGGGGAGGACCAACATCCTATCCGAGCCCATGGCG
This sequence comes from Chionoecetes opilio, assembly GCA_016584305.1. Taxonomy (NCBI): domain Eukaryota; kingdom Metazoa; phylum Arthropoda; class Malacostraca; order Decapoda; family Majidae; genus Chionoecetes; species Chionoecetes opilio. Next base: position 99,216 of record JACEEZ010013588.1, read on the forward strand.
GGGGACCAACACTCGCCTGTCGAGCCTTGGCGGGGAGGACCAACACTCCTTTCGAGCTCAGTGGCGGGGAGGAACCAACACTCCCTGTCGAGCCCAGTGCGGGAGGACCAACACTCCCTGTCGAGCCCGTGGCGGGGATGACCAACACGCCTGTCGAGCCCAGTGGCGGGGAGGACCAACACTCCCTGTCGAGCCCAGTGGCGGGGAGACCAACACTCCTGTCGGCTCAGTGGCGGGGAGGACCACACTCCTGTCGAGCCCAGTGGCGGGAGGACCAACACTCTTGTCGGCTCAGTGTCGGGGAGGACCAACACTCCTTCGAGCCCAGTGGCGGGGAGGACCAACACTCCCTGTCGAGCTCAGTGTGCGGGGAGGACCAACACTTCCTGTCCGAGCCGCAGTGGCGGGAGGACCAACACTCCTGTCGAGCTCAAGTGGCGGGGGGACCAACACTCCTGTCCGAGCCCGTGGCGGTGATGGACACCCACATCCTGGCGAGCCCTGGTACGTGGTAGGATTAGAGGTGGAGGAGGAGTGTAATAGAGGGAGTTAGTTTGAAACAGGAGTTTGAGAAGGAGTTGGTTTTGAGAGTTAGAGACGTAGGATGGCCACCGTGGTGCTGTCTTTGTGCCTGTTTGGTAATCATTTGTGCCTGGTTTGGTACTGACATTTTTGTGGCAAACAGAGGCGATCATTTTGGGGGTTCAGAGGTTCATTTGGCGGCAAGCAGAGGCGATCTGTTGTGCTTGAGTTGAGGTATGGGGTGTGTGCTGAAGAGCGTGGTGTGTGTGTATGGTGACCACACACTAGGGTATAGTTTTGATTGTGGTGTGTGTGTATGTGACACACACACGAGGGTATAGTTTGAGGTGTGTGTATGGTGGACACACAGCAAGGGTAGAGTATGAGTCATGATGGGTGTGTGTGTGCTGAAGTGTGCCTATATTTATGTATTGTGGGGTTTTCAAACCATTTGTTAGTATAAGGAGTATATTTCGTTATACTCCTATGGTTGGGAGAATGTTGGGAATGGGTTTGTACCTTTGGACCATTGGGTTTATTTAATTCAGTTATTTTTGCTTTGGCTTGAGTTTGATAGTTTTGGGATAGTTAAACTTGTTTCACTAGGTTGTATTGTTGAGCGCGAGAGTGAAATAACGTCAGTCTGGAACGAGCGGCCATGGTGTTTAAATCCTCCCCTACCTGACCGGACCCAGGCGCTGTACGTGAGCCGCCTACTAACCACTCCACACCTCTTCGCCTATTCGCCCTGCCCGCCCCCTAGCTTGTTCCAGGGGCCGAACATAGGTTATTATTTCCGGTTAGTGGGCTCCAAAAGTCCCCTAGGATTCTTACCTACATTTACATACGGTACTCCCAGTAGTATAGTGGTTAGCAACTCTCGGCCTCACAACCGAGAATCCCGGGTTAGATCCCCGGGCGGAGCAAAAGATAGATTGGGTGGTCTTTCTTAAAACCCGAGCCCTGGTCCACCCAGCAGTGAAATTGGTAACCGGGTATTAGCCGGGGGTTTGTGACCCCCCTCCCGGGGTGGTGGCTTCGGCAACACTATTGCTGCAAGCGGTAGATCACTACGGCCTCTGAGAATTATCCTCTAAACAAACAAACCTCATCGTGTAAAGTATTCATTATGAATATTTTGAACCCATTTCCCATGGTGCAATTGAATAATAATGGTGTTACATGTACTACCGAAAATCTACCTACACGTTTATTTCGCTCATAAAACTGTTAGTTAGGTTAAATTAGATAGGTTAGAGGTGGGGTTTGGTTTAGTAACATAACAAGAAAAAAAGAAAATTATCATACTATGCAGTGCGACCGGAAGCAAATTAAGTTTGCGGGGGCGTGGGAGGGCACCCCACACCTGTAAACAAACATTTAGTTCCGACAAAAACGAGTGCCAGATTCATTCAAACACATCAAAACTATTCAGGAAACTAAGTTTCGAACCTCGAAAATCATTGAAAGCCCACTTCCGAGATTTTACAAAGATGTTTCTGATATTTATAAGTTAACTCGCTCACATTACTTATCTAACCGTGGCAAACAAATAGTTATACAATATACTTCCAGTATGATATTATTAAAGATCAATCACCACCTAACCTAAAATGCAACATCTATCGTATACTTTCCATTACTTGTATTATTGAATATAATTTAATCCCCGCTTAAACTAACATGCATCAATCTTATCATACTTCCAGTATCGATATTAAAGATCATCACTTTAATGGGGATTTGGCCTTAGTTGATAGGTTAAAATGTAGGGTTAGGTTAGTGAGTTCCTAATGTAGGGTTAGGATTAGTGGTCTTAAAGGTAGGGAGGTAATATTTTCCTATCCTATAGAATTACAACAGGTGTTTCGTAGCAAAAGTTGGTTTCGTAGCCAGGTTTTGTTTAGTTGTTTCGTACACTGACTTAGTTTTTTCGTACATTCGTGATGTCGTTTCGTAAACTCGAGTTCACTCTGAGCCTGAGTGTACGCAAACTGACTATGGTTTCATATAGACTATGAAACCCACTTTTGTGTACTAATCTACTGTGTACGAACCAGCTTGTGTACGAACTGACTGCACCCGCTCCTATACACTCTCCTTCCTACTAAAATCATTCTTATATCTCTGAAAGTATGATTTGCGACGGAACTCATTTGGAGATATGTTTCTCAGATCATTTAGTTAAACAGAAACCCATTTCATCATTTCACCTAACATCCCCAACTTAACATGCTACACACTATCAGATATTTCCATTAGTTATATGATAATTAAAATATCGTTCACCCACTTAACCTAACCTGCTACACACTATCAGATACTTCACAGTGATATAAATCATTAAATATAGTTCACCACTTTAACCTAACCTGCTTACACATCTATCAGATACTTCAGCAGGATATACATCATTAATATGTTCACGTGCACTTAACCTAACAATGCTACAACACCATCAGATACTTCCAGCAGTGATATAAATCATTAAAATATAGTTCACCACTTGCCCTAACATGCTACACACTATCAATACTTCCAGCAGTGATATAAATCATTAAATATAGTTTCACCACTTAACATAAAAAACCCCCCCCATGCTACACACTATCCGATACTTCCAGGCAGTGATATAAACATTAAATATAGTTCACCCATTAACCTAACATGCTACACAACTATCAGGGGGATACTTCCAGCAGTGATTAAATCCATTAAAATATAGTTCCCACTTGCCCTAACATTCTACACACCTATCGATACTTCCAGCATGATATAAATCATTACTATAGTTCACCACTAACCTAACATGCTACAATCAATCTACTTCCAAAGGCATTGTGATATTATCATTTAACTCATTCACCACTAACAGTACAAAGATAAAACAATTATAAGGTTTGTGATTATTAAACATTAGGAAAATGTTTTCAAGTATGTTTTATTACCAACCAACTTTTTAATTCCAACTCGTCTCGCTCAGTAACAAATCTAGGCTGTCTTTCCCTGTCTTTCACAGTTTGTTTTGGCAATCTGATCCATCTGCTTTGGCTGGATCAAGCCACTTCTATATCTTCAAAATCTAGCAATGGCGTCCATAATCTGGAAAATAATTATGAAAACATATAATAATCTAACATTCATGTTAAATTACTGTAATTGATTTTAAATCAGAGAAAAGTAAATCACACCAAAAATAAGGATCATGATAAATTCAATATATTTTAAAACTATTCATGACAAAGTTTCGTCCTCAAAAACATAATGACGCATAAATGAAAATTTAGTTAGGTTAGTGAACTATCCGCAAGGGGGGTCCGGGGGGCCACGCCCCTAGTTTTATATCCAGTAGGGTATTGTTCAATAGTGAATATTATTGTAAACTGCATATTTACCCTTCTAATTGTAACACAAGTTTGTAACTCTTCAATTTCATCTGATTAACCAAATAAATAAAAGTTATAATATTTTTACAGCTAGGCGCCGAATTCCTTACACAATTTGGAGGCATGGTTTGGTTTTGCCTTATTGTATTCTAGAAACTGTTTCTCTCAATGAGCTTCCATCGCAATAATTACTTTTTTTGGAGATATAATATAACATCCTATTTTTTTCGGGAGGAGAGACAATTGTTTTATGTGCACCGTCCCTCTCTTCTCTTGTGACCTCCATCGCCTCTATTCTTCCCTTGCAGCGGACACTTTTTAATGAGATTTTGACTTATTAGGTTATGGTGTATAACACTCCACCTAGGAAGGGGAATGGTATACCCTCCCTAGGAAGGGGAGTGTAATGGGAGGGATGCATTCATTCGTTCACAAATCATTGCGTACACCAGTAATTCGTAGTACCCCAAAAGTATGTTCGGTAGTCTATATGAAACCATAGTCGTTTCGAGTACACTCAGTCTCGAGTTGAACTTTACTACTTGAGTTACGAAATGACTCACGTATGTACGCAAAACTCAAAAAATCAGTGTACGAAACAACTAACAAACGCTGGTTTACGACTCCCTGTAACAGTAGGGTTAGGTTAGTTAATTTTCATATCTCCTATATGTTACAGGGAGTTTTTTCGTAACACGAGGTTTTGTTAGTTGTTTCGTACACTGATTTTGAGTGTTTGCGTACATACGTGATGTCGGTTTCGGTATACTCTAGTAGTAAAGTTCAAACTACTGAGCTGATTGTACGAACGACTATGGTTTCATATAGACTACGAACAACTTTTTGGTCTACTAATCACCGGTGTACGAACAACCTTGTGAACGAACTGACTGCAACCCCTTCCTATAACACTCCCTACCTACTAAAGCATCTTAATATCTCCGAAAGTAGGGATTTGCGACGGAAACTCATTTGAGAGAATGTTTCTCAGAATCTATTAGGTAAACAGAAACCATAAATACTCCCAAAGGTGTAGAGAATTCTGGTCCTATTTGTAAAATTTACCAAATAAAACTAATTTACAGTGTCGGGAGCACACTCTTATAAGCACGTCTCACGTGTAATATATGGAGGTCAAGGCCTCTGACATAGCTCACTGTAAGACACCATCACCAAAACATAACCTGATTTGTACAAAATAACCATCATTCCATCTGATATACAACAGAAATAAAATATTTTAGTGCGGGAGCACATGATTCATAATCACGTCTCACGAAATTCTTATGAGGTGAGAGGACTCTGATATAGCTCTATGTAAAGATGCCATCACACCAAAACATCCAATGTATACATTATATTGTGTCAAATATGGTCCCTAAACCAATATATATTGGACGAAAAGGACAAAATATACAACTCCCTCTGGGGGGGTGGAGGGTTGTCTGGTGCTGTCAGCTGCGTGTTAACCTCGATGGTGTTTTTGAAAAATAATATCATGACTTATTTTCCAATGAAAGAAACTTGCCATACACATATCTTACTGTCGCAATAAGGGTTTTCCTATCTCATGAAATGCTTAGTAGTATTGTAAAAAGTATAAACTGAATGCAAAAAGGTGATCGCCGGTGAGATGGACGTCTCACCAAACTCACGTTCGCCAGGGCGCTATTCCAATTACTTCTCCTTCGCCAGCCCCTGGTGGAGCAGCGCCTGGCGGAGCGCTCCGGGCATTTAAAAGTAAGACATCACTGCGCCTGGAACGCTTTCGCCAGCCCTGGCGAAAGATTTTTAAAAGTAACGGCCCCTTCCTTTCCATTTCCGTGACGTCACAGGGCCAATATTATGGCTAGATTTACACCACCTCGAGAGGTTTAGAGAAGGGATAATCTCGTATATAAGTAAATAAAATGTCCTTTATTATGCCTAATAGACTTACCACCGAGGTAAGGATTGAATATAAGCCTTATTGGTCGTCGGCTAGCGCGTGTGTTTACAAATGTTTTAGGAGATCCAGCCTTGGTGGGAGGCGACTCGGCCGTGTAGGCCGTGACCTGCCTTCGGTGTTTTTGTTGTATTAGTTTCGTTATTGGGCAACACCACATTTTTTAGACCACTAGCACAGTCCTGGGGAGCAGAATTGTTGTGGGGACGAGGCGAGCCTGGCATCCCGCGGCTAGATTCTGTTGTTTCACTATATCGTAATTTGGACGTTTTTTGAGAATGAAACTTTTTGTTCTGAGCTGCCCCTCAGTAACCTTGCACTATGGTTAAGGTCACTCAGGACGCTTGACCCTCTTGCCCCTGAATGTAGTTTAGTCACGTTTGCTAGCCTTTAATGGTACAGTCCCCCGAACGGAAGGAATTCGCGCCACGTCGGAGAATGTAACAATTTTTTTTTACGTCGGCGAGAGGNAAAAATTTTTTGGGCGGCACTATTGTTTGTTTTTACCACCTTGTCCTGGTTTTAACGATGATCGTTATGCTGGCTCAATCATATTAGTGACGGCTACACCTTAGTGTCATCAGGAGTCTACCCCTTACGTGTAGGATAATGCTGATGATTCTTGACTAAACCTTATCAAGACGCTGGAGCTACACGTGGTTCATAATTTATCCTATACGTAAGTTCCAATATTTCCTCACAATTTTTATATTATTTTTATCCTTTGTGATTGGGGGTAATATAGGTGAATACCACCAGAATTATATTACTATATTTAATGCATCTTAATTTATACCCAATTCTAAAATCCTATAATTCTTTTGACAAGGGAGGCGTCAAATTCCCCCCATACCATTCTCCTAATTAGCGAGCGGTTTTAAAGTGGAAAATTTCCACAATCTATTATAAATATATATATAATAAGTGTACACAATGAAGTTTTGAACAATAGCAAGGGTCAGGGGTTTTTTTCAAACGGCCAATGAACTAGTGTCGATAGAGGGCCCGAACAATTATTTATGTGACAAGGTACCCCTCACACACTCCGGTGTGAATATACACCCCAAACTCTCAGAATAGTCTTGTATCGGCGCACTAGGGTCGCGTCCCCTTTTTGTTCTGCCTGTCTCCGGTGTGCAGGCAGCATAAAAAGCGAGTTTGGCCGGAACCTCCCCGGTTCCGATGTGCATCTCTCCCAGGCCAGCGGAGCGCGGTCAGCATCATGTGTGCTTCCAAATAACCAAGTTGGCTATCCACGTCATCATTATATGGGAGGGTGTGGTTATTTTTGGGTCAGCATAATGTCATCTAAAGGTTGGCGGTGCCTTCAGACAGACGGGCAACGTAGAGGACACACAAGACACACAGACATCCTACTTTAGTTAGATACATAGATAACAGTAGACCTACTGTTATCTATTTAGATACTAAGATTATACCATACATATAATATCTATCCAGTGCCGTAATACCTTCCTCCTACACAGGTACCGACAACACCAAATACTCGTGCTGAGTGACTCCATAACACCGGGGTCCTATGCCAATCAATCCTAAGACTTTTTAACGCGACTCGCCATCATTATGGATTGCGCTACCAAGGTATGTAAAACTTTCCAAGATCTCAATGTCTTCCCACATGCATGAACTGCACTGTTGAATGTACTGTTTCATCTGTAAGCCTCTAAACACCAGGACCTTGGCCCATGAGCCAGGAGACCTCAAGTCCAACCTGCAAAAACCTTCCAGGAGCCCCACAAAGAACCCTCCGGAGGTTAATCCCAGGAGTGTTTTCGACGGGCAGCGCCGCCTCTGCACCGCCCCGGCCACCTCCACAAGAAAAATATACCTAGGGGGCCCTCCCACTTGTTTTTAGAGTGCGAGATTTCCCGAGGGCTTTGCCCGCACTCGTCATAGGCAGACCCCCCCTCTCTTTCGTCGGCATTGGAGGGTGGGGTACGCCGTAGTTCCCAATGAAAAGTGAAATATAGATTATTTCGAATTTGGCAGGGTGTTTTCTTTTGGTTTTTGAGCACTTCTTGCTATGCAAAATGGACTTTTATATTTATTGCAAAACATAGCTTAAAGTGTGATTTTGCATAGTAAAATTGCTCAAATGCAAAAATGGAACTAGATAAAATCTCTTAAAATTCCATTTTACATAGGAAATTGGCATGCCAAAAGTTGAGAAAAAGAATTTTTGTTATACGGCTTACCCTAACCAGGGTACCAAAATATTTGGGGATTGGGTTACGAGGGGAGGAAGGACAAGACCGGGGCGATGGTGACCGACAGCTATGGGAAACTGCACCCAAGGTTGATCAGGGAGGAGCATGTGTCAGTGACAGAGGAGCCATCTGGAAGGTTTCCTTTGGCACTTTGTACCAGAGGACCCGGTGCCACCTGAGAAGCCTGCGTTCAAGGTGGCTCAGGGTCTCTATGATTGCTGGTGATATACGACTCCCCCGACTCACTGATCGTACTGCAAGGTGACTCAACTAGGCCCAAACGGGGTGGAAGGGTGGTACTCCGAAACGCCCATTTGGAGAAGATGCTGGGACGCAAGCTCTTCTGGGGTATATGCGTGGTTGCACACAAAACGAGTTGCCCCCGCGCCACCTTATCACCAGCATCGACGGGCCTACATCATCTACACTGGCTTCACGGGTCCAGTGTGCAGTCCCGCTGTCCAGCGTGAATGAGATGCAGTACAACGCAGAGTTCAGAGGATGCCAGGCGGTGAAGATCTCACCGAGATACCGGAGTATATCCTGGTCAACATGTCCACTGACCAGCAGGGCTCCTACCAGCTGCCCCAGGCTATGAGCGGGCGTTTCTCCCCTCCGAGCTGCAGGAGATCAAGTGTGGCAAAAGGGGTCCCACTCCAGATGGCTCACCACAGCCCAGTCCGCTCGTGTACATGTGGACCAGAAAGCATGGACTGCAAAGAACTGAACACCCTGGAAATCCTAGTCAAGTACTGCCTGCAGGGGTACTTTGAACTCTACTACGACATCAAGGTTCACCACAGACTAGAGCGGCCCCAAGCACATCCTCAAAGCAGCTCAGAGTGATGAGGTCATAGCCCAAGAAGGTCCAAATAGATGTGACCTTCTAACTGCGGACAGGAGCATGGGTTCGACACTCAGAATGTGTCCTCCTCTCGCTGATGGCGGTCAGAGTGAGGACGACCGCAGGTTCGCCGTGACCCAGATTTTGAAGCTGAGGGCTGGCGAGGAGTATGGGGAAAACCAGTGTAGACCTCGCATCACACCCAAGCTGAACTTGTCAGCCACCAGCTTGCAGACACTGATCAGCTGGCAGTGGGCCGGTGCCGAGCCGGGATCCCTGTTCCCTCCGGGACACCGGAGATCCGGTCCCAAACCGTCGAGGTTCCGAGTTCTCTATCCACACTCAGAGCACCGAAGAGTCGTGAAGGGTGAAGAGGCTGCGGCAGCATGGTGGGGACAGGCAGAGAGGTTCATCCGGGCTCGGCCCACCACCGGGAGACCATGCCCTCCAGGGCTAAGAAGGACATGATGGACACGTTCTAGGCCAACGTAGAGGCTGTGACATTGTGATGTAGTGCCTGATGAACCAACTGATCAGAAAGAGCTTACCACGCTGATCATTTGGAACTCATATTGGTGCAGATGCAATACACAGGACCAACCGGACACTGCGTACTCATTTAAGCATTATTCGATAAGGTTGCAATATAAAGTGCGATTTTGCATAGTAAGAATTGCTCAAATGCAAAAATGGATCTAGATAAAATCGTCTTAGAATTCCATTTTACATACGAAATTGGCATGCCAAAGTTGAGAAAAGAATTTTGTTATACGGCGTACCCTATTGGAGGGGTCTGTGGCGATCGGGCCCCCCAGCCTCTACTTTTATTGTGATTGTGGCTTGGATACATTTTTTACAGGGAGGGTGTGCCCTTCCCCAACCAATTTATTTCAGGGATTGACCTTACTGCTCACCGTGGCCAGGGCGCATAACTCCCCGTAGAAATTAACCCCAGGCTGCCCACTATTTCACCCATTGGGGCTGGATGGCCATTGACTCAATATTGAGTTAATCTGCCCTTAAAGATGTTCTTTATTTTTATCCATCTGTGTGTGGACACACAGATGGATCTTGGAACAGATCACAGACTTGTTGTTGCTACACTTAAGCTTCATGTCAAGTCCAGAATAATCTCAAGAGGTAACCATACTGTTTTTCAGCTTGAGAAACTGAAGGACTTGACATGTGCATCATGAGTATGCGGTGGCAGTCTCAAATCGGTTTGATGTGCTCGGTGCTCTCGGGGACCCTGTAGAACTGTGGGATACCTTCAACGTGAAACTCTACAGGCTGCCAAGGAGTGTATTGGGGAGCGTCCGAGGTCAAAGCGTGGTTTTGTCTCGACGGAAACGCTGGAGAAAATCGAGGAGAGTCGCGCTGCCAGGGTGGCTGGAAACCAGGACCAGCACAGGCTCTGTCACGCCGGACTAGAACCCTCCTGGGGGGAAAACAAGGAGAGGTATGTCAGGAGTCTCGCTGAGGATGTGGAGGGTCATTTGAACGCTAATGACCTCCGACTCCCCCTAAACCCAGCCCTGAAGAAGCTCCGTTCCAAGTCTCCTTTCTCGGGCGAGTGCTATTCGAACAGCAAAATGGGCGCCTCGTGTCGGACATGGATGGGTAGATGGCTCGTTGGGCTGAGTACTTTGGGCAATTGTTCAACCGTGGAACCTCCAACTGAGCAGCTTCACACACCCTTTGGGTTTTAAAAGGGAGTGGATGCCGATCCTCCATTGACGAAACCGCACCCTCTCTTTACGAATTTAGAGAGGCTGTAGCAAAGTTGAGGGGGGGGAAAGGCAGCTGGTGTTTGTAATATCAGTGCGGAGCTCGCGAAAAGCTGGGGTGAGGCCAATGATCAGCGGGTTGCATGCTGTCCTGACTGCCGTGTGGCAATTAGGTACCATTCCTCCTGACTGGAAAAGGGGGCTGGTCGTCCCTATCTGGAAAGGGAAAGGGGACCGTCAGGACTGCAACAATTACCGCGGTATTACACTGCTCAGCGTAACCAGGCAAGGTGCTTGCCCATCTATTGCTGACACTAAGTTCGCAGTCATCGGGTGAAGCATCAGGACGACTTCAGCATGTCTGGTTCACGCCTTGTAGTCAACAACGGACCTTCCTAGCGCTTCTTGTGCTCCTGTGGAACGCCGACTTGAGTTTCGACAGGGGATGCTTGCAGCATATGGTTGAAGTCTCAAGAAGGCGTTTGACTCAGTGACATCGTCATCAACCTCTGGGATCTTCTGTGACTTCGAGGGATTCCTGCAAGGACTATTGGTTTGATAACAGGTCTGTATTCTGGGACTGAGAGTGCTGTGAAGTGGGGGGGGCAGGGGTATCCAGCTTTTTTCCTGTGAATACAGGAGTGAGGCAAGGGTGCGTCCTTGCCCCATCCCCTTTTCAACGCTTGTATGGACTGGGTTTTGGACAAGGTTGTAGATCAAAGTGATTGTGGAACCTTTCCAAACCAAGATCTGATTTTTTTGCCGATGATGCAGTAATCTTTGCCTGATTTGCGGGGTCCTGGTGATGGCTCTCGAGGCGCTGCACGAGGAGGCAAAGCCTTTTGGAATTGAGGTTCCTGGCTAAAAGACCAAGGCAGGTGTTGGAACTTATAGATGAACCCAGTCCCAGTCGTTCATGGGTGTGGCGAGGACATTAAAATTTTGGGGAAAGGTTTTACAACCTTGGTAGCCAGTCATAAGACGGCCCGGGTCACGTCAAGAAGTCTTACGGCGATTTGGCATAGCCAACGGTGTTTTTGGGACTTTCGCTCAGCGGGGAAGTATTTGGCGTTTCGGTACTTTCCAGGGGAAAAGATGGTGATTGGAATTTCGTTGTGATTCCTGTTTATCTAGGGTTTGGAGACATGGACACTAAATGTGACATGAAGAGACGAACCTTTGGTAATAAGTGTCTTCGCAGATCATGGGGGGGTATCGCTAGGATGATTACGTGTCAAATCAGCGATTGCACCGTGAGACTGAATCGAGGCCTAATTACCTGCATAGTCCGTCAGCGCCAACTTCGGCTATATGGGCATGTGGCACGCTACCCTGAAACCGATCCTTCCATCGGGGTTTTATCTGTAAGAGACAATCCGGCGTGGAGGAGGCCAAGGGGCCCCACAAGGCCCCGTGGCTGGGGCAAGTTGATGTTCTTGTCGAGAGCTGCTTGGTTTTGGGATGGGAAAGGAGCCTGCATGGGAACTCGCGCGTGGTGACCCCCGGAGTGGCGTCGTAGGGTGGGCGAGGCGACGCGCGGGTCCGGCGTATGCCCCCAATGATTGATTGATTGTGTGTCCAGCACACCCGAACCAATGGGGTAGCCGGTTTTTGTCGCCGACGATCCGACCATGCGGCTGGGGTTGTACTGGGTTACATGTTCCCAGTAGCGGGGGATAACCCTGACCAGACAGCGGGTCTGAAAGTCAGCAAGAAATTTCCCCCTATATTAAAGTGAAAATGGAGAGGGGAAATTTTCTGATCACAGTTAAGGGTTCAATGAAAAGTCGTAGGGAAAATATTCTAAGAAAAAACAGGTAGGAAAATTATTCCCAAATGGAACAGCGGTAGAATCGTGGAAAAATGTTATTGGAACATTTTCCAAAGACAAACAACCAAAACTACTTTTTTCGCGTCGCTTTCCATTATGGAGGAAAGTGTGATGTTCAGGTGTAGACAAACACAGCAAACCCAGTATTTACTTACTGCTGATGTTCCTAGATGCAATATGTACTCCAAAAACTGAGCATATGATAAACGCGCTCTCAGATAACAAACCCTTCCTCATAGGTTTCCCCGCATCCAAGACGCTTTCGTTCAAGACGTTTCCATCACTATATATATATACGCACAATCTTACATTGCTGCATCATGCAGAGTTTAAAATCACGTCCACAGGTAACATCTTTGAACAACAAAATTCTTGTTCGTGTTCATCATGCGAACAAACCATAAATTTTATTTTTTTTCAACTTTGGGCCATAGTTACAAAGTCCAAGGCCGAGACACGAGTGGTGATGGCATGAAAGGACAGTTGAAAAGTGCATATGATTGGTGATGGAAGGCAAAGAGCTATACTTTGGGGAAGAGTGTCATAAATTATTATGTATGATTGTTTTTCTCCCCAACACACACACACACACCCCCACACACACACACAAAACACACACACACAACACACACACACACACACACACACACACAAACACACACACACAACACACACACAAAACACACAACCCACACAACCCCACACCGAACACACCCCACCCACCCAACACACCCACACACACACACACACACACACCCACACACACACACAACACCACACAAACACACCACACCACACCACACACACCACACACACACACACACACACACACACACACACACACCCCACACACACAGATATCTCGGCGAGAGCTGTAAAAAGCAGGTGTGGACAAAGCTGTTGGCGCCTTTATCCAGAGAGCTTCGTTGGCACCCACGAGGAGGGCGTCCCACGGGCCCCACCGAGGATTTCGCCTTCCTCATGGACGAGGGAAATTTTTTTTACATAGGTAGTAAAGTTTGTGTGGGGTGTGTTTTGTGTGTGTGTGTGTTGTGTGTGTGGTGTGTGTGTGGTGTGTGGGGTGTGTGTGTGGGTTTTTCACCCATTGTTTTGTCCATGGGAGTCAGACTCGCGATCGCTAGTTTCAAACCCCCACGGGAGCTAGCTGGGAGCTCTTTTTTTCTACTTGGGTAATGGGGGCCTCACAACCCCACCCCCCCCCCCTCCCAAAGGGTAGATAGTACCGTCCGAAGTTGCAGTGAAAAACCCCCGGGGCATTGAAGATTCGAAACGGCTAACCACAGAATGGCAGGCCCCAGCATCTACCCACTTGGCCGCCGTGGAGTGTCATGTGGTGTTATATATATATATATTTTTTAAATATTTTATATATATAAAATATATAAAAATATATATTAATATATTTTATATATTATAAAAATAATATATATATATATTTTATATATATTATATATATAATATTATTATATATATATAAAAATTATATATGTATATTAATTATATTATTTTATTATATAATATATTTATTATATATAAAATATATATTATATATTATAGTGATGGCCCGAATGTCTATTTTCCGTATTCGCGAATGCGAATGCGAATTTTTGGGTTTAGTTTTCGCGAATGAAAATGCAAATTGGGCGAATATTGCATAATATTCAAGAAATACACTATTTTGATATATACAGGTAATGAAATATTTTTATGATTGTATTTTTCAGCTAAAATATAAATTTCCCAAATGTAATTCCATTCAATTTTCTGTTTCCAGTGGGCGAGGACCAATTTTTACCAATACTTACTGATAATTTTCTTATAGAATAATTATTATTGCAAGGTTTACACTTTGCAATGTCATTGAGAAAATCTCGAAATAATCCAACCCACTGATGTGACTGGACGCCATTACGCATGTAGGCTGCTGCGATACTGTTCTCTTCAAGGAAGTTGATTGTGCTCGTGGGTGAAGAGCTTCTGCAGTATGGCGCACGGCAAGGGATTTGAGTTCAGAAACGGTGACCTTGAGAGTAGCGGCTGCCACTCTGTTGAGGGGGGACAATGGACTAGTGCCCGAGGGACTACCCTTTGGCTACCACTACGCCTCCTCACCCATCTTTTTAACTAAGCTCCGCTAAACTATTAATTATGTATATTTTGCTTGTGTAATATTATGTTCAACTTCCTACTCTTTTTCTTATTTCGTAAGTTTATTCATTTGAGCAAAATATTCGCATATTCGCATATAAACTACGAGTGGGAGTGCGAATGCGAATGCGAATGCGAAATTGAAAAACATGCAATATTCGCATTTGCGAATATTCGCATTTGCGAAAGCGAAGCGAATATTTCCCGGGCCATCACTAAATATATATATATATAGAATAAGGAAGGAAGGGACAAATTTTGTTCGGGAGGGGGCTTGATACTTCTCTCTTTAAAAAAAAAAATTAAAATCGTAGAAAAGGAAAGGAGAAAAAAATAAAACATGAAAAAAAGGGTTCCCGAGTTTACCGTGAAATTGAAGTGATGATTGAAAAATGGCTCCTGAACAAAAATTATGGCCTCACCCCCAGTTTGAGGAGCCCGCACTGATATTACAAACCCAGCTGCCTTTCCCCCCTCAATTTTTCTACAGCCCCTCTGAATTCGTCAAGAGAGGGTGCGGTTTTTGTCAATGGGGGGATCGGCATCCACTGCCCCAAACCAGTGGTGTGAAGCTGCCATTGGAGGGTCCACCGTGACAGATATACAAATGCTGAAGGATGACCGTGGCAAGGGGGGGAGTCCTCTTACACTGGGATCTCGATACACGCGAGCCAGGCACAACCCTACCTCTCAAGATAATCACCCTAAACATGGAGGGCCTATTCAGAGGGAAAGTAAAATTACTTTCAGAATGGCCCGAGATGAAAATGTTTTTTTATAATTTCTCAAACTGAATCACATCTCAATGATAATATAAAAGAAGCAAAGGTGAATAGTAAAGTTTGGGAAGACAGTCAGTCAGAGGAGGGGAGTTGATGAGACGAAAAGCTTTTGACTCAACCCTGTTTAGGAGAGCTGTATAAGTGGATCCTCCCAAACATGTGAGACATACTCCATACAGGGGCGGATAAGGCCCTGTAGAGAGCAGCAACTGGGGGGGAGAAAAAAAACGAAAAAAGAAAGACGACACAGGACACCTAACTTCTTAGAAGCTGGTTTAGGAAGAGATGAGATATGAGATATCCAGTCAGATTTTTAGTAAAGGATAGTCCAAGAAAAGTTCATTGTAGAAAAAAGAGATTGTTGGGTTTTCATTTAAGAAGAGGGGATAGTTATCTGGTAGGTTTTGTAGAGTAGATAGGTGAATAAATTGGGTTTTTGAGGCATTGAACAAAACAAAGTTTGCTTTGCCAAACCCTCGGAAAATTTTACAAAGATCAGAAGTTAGGCGCTCGGTGGCATCTCTCCCTGAATCACTTATAGCGCGTTTCGCGACCGTTCTAGGGCCCCGGGCCCGGACTGGACTAGTCCGGGGCGGAGACTGTTTTCGCGAGGTGGGCTGGACCAGTCTAGATCAGTCCCCGATCGGTGCAACCCAGAGAGCAGGACCACCTTGGACCAGTGTGGGGAGAACTGGCGCATACGCACTACAGTCACGGGGAAGACGACCAGAGCTTCTCGTGCCGCTGATAAACATGAAACACCATGATGGCCGACCCTAAGACTAAAGTAATTTCACTAAAAATTTACAATATTCGCAATTTGTTGAAACAACATCTTGGGAAATGAATGTACCGTCAACAACACTATAGTCGCCCCTGCACTAATGACACCAGGCGCCATATATACGAATTATAGCATCACTACAGACTTTTATGTGTCACTGAAGACATGTAGCTATAGTGTTTTGTAGATAATATGTTTAAACTACGTACTGTGCACGTGATGTGATCTGTAGTGATGCTAAAACTGTAAAATATGCCTCCCTGCGACATTAGTGCAGTTGGGACTATAGATAGTGTTATTAACGGTAAATTAAATAAATTTCATCATTATTTTTCATAGTCATCCCTGCTACTTGATTTCCCCATCGAGTAAAAACGCGCGTTTTTTTAAAAATGTTTGCATTTCTGCCCAGAGGACCCGCCCACTCAAATCCCCTAGCCAATGGGAACGACGAATGGGACGGGGCCAGTCTCGATGCATTTTCGCGAGCATCAATCCAGTCTGCACCGGTCTGGACTAGACTGCACCAGGGCTACAATTCAGAGAGCTTACTTTTCCGGGCTGCACGACCTAGCGACTTCCAACAGCTGTTCTGGGCACTTTTGGCATTCTGCGACGTACTTAAAGACGTTAAGCTGTCAAAACAAAGCGACCACGGAGGGGTGGGGTAGAGCACGAAAAATACATAAAATACTCATAATTAAATATTATGTGTTTTTTTTGATCAAGAACTAAAAGGGCAAAATATACAAATGAAAATTTGGCCTTTAAAACCCTTTTCCCCACCCTCGGGGGATTTATTATGGGGTGTGAGCCCAGTGGTGAACGGGCACCTCACCGAGACCATGACCGGACCCCCTCGCCTCACCACCCCCGGGGGGTAGTGCCACCAACCCCACGCATCAGATGAAGGTAAATGGGTCCCTTTTTCCCTTTAAAAAAAACCCCAAACCCCCCGTCCACCAGCCGGGGGTATCGGGGGTTAGCCGGGGGGTTTTTGACCCGCCTCCCGGGGTGGTTTCTTCCCCCCAAAAGGGAGGAAGACCAGTTACAATAGGAGATTTCAAACGGAAAAGATCCCCATAGGACCCTAGCGCCACTGCCATATCTTTGTATACACACGCTAAAAACCGTGCCTTTAACTCTTTCTGAATGTCTGCCCTGGGGGACATTCGAAAGAGTTAAGGGCCGGGGTTTGCTTAACTAACTTCCCTCGATTTCTCAACCCCGGGAAACGCGGGGATTCTGGTACGAAATGGGAGTGGCCGCACGGGGTCCATGGGTGATCTTTTCCGCTTGAAATCTCTCTTTCGTAACTGGTCTTCCTGCCTTTTGGGGGGAAAGCAACCACCCCGGGAGGCGGTCAAAAAACCCGGCAAACAGTACCCACCCGGCGGATGGACAAGGGCTTGGGGTTTTTTTAAGGAAAAGGGAGCCATTTCCCTTCAGTCTGATGCGTGCGGTTAGTGGCATACCCGCCGGGTGGTGAAGCGACTAAGGGGGTGGTCTGTTTGTGAGGTCCCGCGTTCACCACTGGGCCCCTCACCCATACAAACTCATAAAAACTCCCACGAGGGTAGGAGATAGTTTTATGGCCTAATTTCTTTTGTATCTTACCTGTTCATTTTGAGTCAAAAACATCTATACACTAAATTTTATGAGTATTTTTATGTATTTTGCGTGCTCACCCCACCCCTACCGTGGTCGCTATGTTTTGACAGCTTAACGTCTTTAAGTACGTCTCATCTGCCCGCGAAACCAAAGTTGCCCAAAAAAAGCTGTTGGAAGCGCTAGGCGTGAAGCCGGGAAATTAGCCTTTAAGTAGCCCCAGGGGGGTGAACGTACGAAAACGAGCTATTATTCCCGTTGAGTTGGACGTCTAAAAACGACGTTGAAAAATGGGATAGAAAACATCAGAGAAGAGGGGTTTGAGTTAGACTTAGAAGATCAAAAAAAAGGGAAAAATAGAAAAAAGTGGGTGATAGGACAAAACCCTGGGGAACCCACTATATATATATATATAATAATATATAAAAAAAAAAAAAAAAAAAAAAAAAAAAAAGGCAATACTTTCTCCAGGGGAAAGGGGATTTTTTTTGAAGAATAAACCAGCACGGGTAAAACTTTGATTGTTTTTTTGGGACGTTTCGGGTATACATATGTTGCCGAAACTACCAAAAAAAACAATCAAGAGTTTTTTCCGCGCTGGTTTATTCTTCATATATATTTAAAATATATATATATATATATATTATAAATATAATAAAATATATAATATTAAATTTTATATATTATATATAATATATATAATATATATATACTATAATTTTATATTAATAATATATTAATTTTAATATAATTTAAAAATATATATATTTATATTAATAAAATTATATATTATAATAGATAGATAGATAGATAGATAGATAAAAAGATAATAGATAAATAGATAGATAGATAGTAGAAAGATATTATAAAATATATAATATATATATATATATATATTATTTTAGCTATATGTATATATAAATATATATATATGTATATATATATACTAGCCGCAAACCGCCCTCCGGGCGGACTTTTTGGCTAGTCCTGCTAGGGATTGGGGGGCCTTCGGCCCACCAAAAAACAGGGTCTCCAAATGCCCCTTTTTAACTTTCCTGAAAACATGGATGTGAAATTTTTTGTATTACGCCAACCCCTTCACTTCACCCCCAAACCCCTTATCCCCCCCCCCATTCATCCCCATTACCCCCACCACCCCCATTTCCAATCACCCCCCACCTATTCCCCCACCCATCATCCCCAAAACCCTCCCCCCCACCCATTCCTCACCCCCCACCCATCCCATCAACCCCCCCTTTCACTCACCCATTACCCCCACCCTACATCAAGGTTTTTCCCCAATTC
>JACEEZ010013589.1:0-18567 GCA_016584305.1 Chionoecetes opilio
ACTATCGCGTTTGATCCCCAAAACAATAGTCAGCCATATTGCCACCCCATTCCCCTGGAAAACGTTCTTCCTACCTTAATCTGGTGAAATCGTTCACCTTGCTCGTCGCTAGCAGCACCAAGTTTTTCCCGGGAAAAAGTTGGCAAGATGGCTATGCAAAAATGTACTTTAATACTCATGTTGCAACCAAAGCGCTTGTAGCTCTTCAATAGTTCTGAACAATTTCTGTGTAATTACTTGCACGTGTATTTCCAAGAAAGTTCTTGACGACGTCTTTGAATGATACCAAGCATTCTTTTCAAGGTCTGACATAGTACCGTTGAAATGTTCACCCTTGATGAGCTGTCGAATTTGTGGACCATCAAACACACCGGCCTTGATTTTTCAATTGACAGCCCGGGGAAATGCCAGATGAT
This sequence comes from Chionoecetes opilio, assembly GCA_016584305.1. Classification (NCBI taxonomy): domain Eukaryota; kingdom Metazoa; phylum Arthropoda; class Malacostraca; order Decapoda; family Majidae; genus Chionoecetes; species Chionoecetes opilio. The sequence continues at coordinate 417 of JACEEZ010013589.1, forward strand.
GTACTTCAAAACAGTTCGCCATCATTTGGGCCCAATGCTTTTAAAAATTTGTTTCATGAGACCTATTTTTTATGTGCAGAGGGGGAAATTTATTTTTTTCCTGTAAAACAAGGGGCTCAGGGTACAATGTTAGGATCTCCAGGTTTAAGATCAGATCTCGGAGGCCAATTCGTCTGAACCCAATGCTTCTCTCGAGCTCTGCTATCCACATACAGAGAAAGCAGGGATCTTTGTGTATCCACGTTGTTGACAAGAAGGAAGGACACCATTTTTAAGGTCAACACAGATGATCCAATTGTGTTTGTCATATTGCAATAACTCAATGACTCTCTTTACATCTCCAAAATTCTTCACGAAGACAGATCGAATGCCAAATAGGGACTGCGCCAAACAAATTGCCATTGTGTAGAAGGACACACTTCAAGCTCCGCTTTGAGCTATCAATAAACAATCGCCATTCATTTGGATTGTAGATTGAAAGCCCTAATTCCTTCAGTAAACCGGGAAATGTTATGGCAAAACACAAAACCGCTGGCACTTCGAAGTACTGCAGAAATGTATTTTCTCTGGTTCGAAAGTATGATACCTTCACTCCTTGTTCAAGTATGTTTTCTCGTTCAGTCTTGATGCTAGTTTTTCTGAAGCTTTTTGGATGGGCCCCAAATCACGTGCTAAATCATTCAACTCGTGCTGATCAAATCCCCTACGAACTAAATCCTCGGAATGTCAAAATAAAAAAAAGAGGAGGAATTTTGCTTATCTGGAGGGTAATTGTGGAGAAAAAACTTGACGTGCTAGAAAAAACTGACTACAGATTTGGAATCAGCATCCCAAATTTTTAGTCTAAATAAGCTCAAAAATCTAACTCAACAATTTTGTTTTCTTCAAATTGTTCCCCAGTGTTATTGGTATTTTTCTTCTAAACTCTTACAGAACCCCATATATACAGTATATATGACACGTTATTATGCATATTGTGGAGGATAAATACCCCCACTTAACGCACCATGATAATATAGAAGATGAAATAATCATGTCACTCCCCCGCTCCCAACAGACTTAAATTTAACATAAATAGTGGAGGGGATTTATGAAGAAACAGATCAAATTTGGGTAAATACATCCCAGTTCATGATGTTTTCTTAGTTAAGCGAAACATTTGTGTGATGTTTTTATGGCGAAACATGATTTACAAAGTATTCCTGAAACTGGCCCCAAAACGCCATGTTTACTTCCCATGTATTAAAAACCCGAAATAATGAGGGGGCTACATGGACATGTATATTGATTGTTCCAGCCCTCAAAGAGTTGGCTCGGAAGTTTTTATATTGTGTTAAAACACCTTTATATGGGCACACTGGTGTATTCATACGTTTATGTTTCATTCAGTCGTTGTCGTTTGGAGAGGCAAGACTTTGGGGAGTAGGCAGCTCCGTGTGTGTTCAGTCAGGTCTATTAAGTGGGCAGGTGCAGAGATTACGTCGACATGGCTAGCGGAGGCGATGGTGTTGTTAGTGTTGTGGGTTTGAGGGTGTTGTGGAGGTGTGGAGTGGGAGGAGAAGTGGAATAGAGGGTGAAGTGAAGGAGGCGAGGTGGAAGCGAGTGGGGTAGATGGAGGGGGGAAGTTTCGAGGGGGAGTGTAGTGAAGGGTGTGCAGTGGCGCTTAAGTCTGTTCTGGAGGCGATCGATGACCTGAAAAGGTACTTCGTAAGTGAAGTGAACGATTTGAAAAGCGTGGTGAGGAAGCAGGAGATAGAGATACGATCTTTTAAAGTGTAAGGTGGAGTGAGTGATTTGAGTGGAGGGGCACATGCGAGGGATGTACAGGGAGGGGTACCTGAGGGAGACGTGCCTCGGGCTACTACTAAAGGAGTGGTCTCTAGTAAGTCCCAAGGAGTTGGTGAATGGCAGGTGGTTGAGCATGGTGGTACACGCCCAAAGGAGAAAAAGGTAAATAATGACCATGTTGTGTGCACGAACGCATTTCAGGTACTCTCGGGGCTGCAAGAGGAAGATACGGAGGAAAGGGGACGGTGGACGATACATCATCACCCGAAGGTAATATCTTGGTTGTTGTTGACAGTCAGGTTAGACATCTCGCCAGCAAGTTCTGTGACAGGGAAGGGATGCGCATGACGGTGAGTTACCCAGGGAAGGGGATAGGCTATTTTAGTGATAAGATAGTTGAGTGCATGGGGGATCAAGGAAAAAGCCCCATCGTCTGCCTGATGCTGGGGGAAATGATGTTGAGTGTGTAAGAAAAGTGAGGAATTGCTACGGCGGTTCAAGGAAGCTGTGCTGCTGTAGGTAAAGTTAGGGATAGGGGTGGGTTCCCTGTGGTAAGTGGTGTCCTTCCAAGACGCTTTGTTGAGATTTGTGGTACTCCAGGGCTATTGTTTTTGAATTGCCGGCTGGCACTTCATTGCAAAGCCTATGGTTCGGCCTTTTTCGACAGCTGGGACCTCTTTTTCGGGCATAGCCACCTCTACGAAAGGGACGGGGTGCACTTTTCGAGGAAGGATTTTCAGATCTTGTTTGAATCCCTTGAAAGGAGGTAGGTGCACTGCAGGCTTTTTTAAGATAGAAAACCCGGGGAATAGACACTGGGGTCGGGGTTAAGGGGAAACTTGCGCACTGGGAGGAGTTTTCAGAAGGCAGGGAATAAAGTGATTCGTAAGAAGAGAAAAAGGAGGGTTTAGTTAAAGATAAAGGGAAAATGGACAAAAATAAGAGGAGTTTGCTTGAAGGTCTACTATACAAACTGTAGGAGTATTTAAAACCAAGATAGATTTTTGAGGGGAATAAATAGTGTAGAGGATTTTGATATAATAGCATTAACAAAAAAAATGGTTGGATATGTCAGGAAGGGTATTTGATCCGGAAGTCGAGATAGCTGGGTATAAGTTATTTCACAAGAACAGAGTTGGCAGGCGAGGTGGAGGAGTTGCGCTTTATGCAAGAGATGCATTGCAGTGTTGTGTTAATAATGTTATAAAAACAGATGACAGCATAGAGTCTATATGGGTAGAGGTTACGGAGGGAGCTGAGAAAACGGTTTTAGGTGTAGTGTATAGGCCTCCAAACTTATGTAAAGAGGATTCAGCTCCTATATGGGAAGAAATAAACATGCCTGTAGATATAATCGACTATGCGTGGTAGGAGATTTTAATCTTAGGAATACAGACTGGGATTTAATCATAGGTGACAGCGACGCAGATGAATTGTTAAATATAATCCAGGATAACTTCCTAAGTCAAGCAATCAAGGAGGAGGAGATACTATTCTAGATCTATTGCTGACAAATAGAGACGATTTAGTTACAGATGTGGAGGTCGGTGGAAAGTTAAGTAATAGCGACCATTATGAGATCAGATTTAGCTTAAAATGGGAAGTTGGAAAATTAAAGGGCAATAAACATAGAATACCTAATTTCAGAAAAGCCAATTATGCAGGATTAAGAAGACACCTGGAGGTTATTAATAAGAGGTGTGGGATGGAGGGGAAGAAATTTTCCCAGGGTAAGGACAGTGAGTTGACAGCTGGAAAGGTCAATTACGAATGATTAGGAAGGCACCTGGAGGTAATTAGAGCGGTTAGACATGGAAGTGAGGTCAGGTCTGAGGAGGTAATTAGAGCGGTTAGACATGGAAGTGAGGTTGGGGCTGAGGAGGTAATTAGAGCGGTTAGACAAGGCAGTGAGTTCGGGGCTGAGGAGGATTATACCTTATTTGTAAGGAATATATTTGACGGACAGAAAATAATTATTCTTTATAGGGAAATAAGGTCCAGAAAGAGTGATCCAAAATGGATGACCACTAATTTAAAACACAACATTGGAGTAAAAAGAAACATTTATTTAAGGTTCAAGGCAGGATTGGTAGGCAAAGAACAGTATAACGTGATGGCAAGGACAGTGAAGAGATTAACTCGAGTTGCTAAGAACAGTTATGAGACCAAAGTAGCAGGACAAGCGAAAAGTGATCCAAAGGGGTTCTATCAGGTATATAAAACCAAGACAAGGGAATTAGTTGGGCCATTAAGGTGAGGTCTTAGATACGGATGAGGATATGTGTAAGAGTCTAAATGATTATTTCTTAAGTGTTTTTACGGAGGAGGATACACAGACGATACCTGATAGTGAACAAATGTGCAAAGGAAGCGATGAGGAGAAACTGAAAGATATTGTGATAACTAGGGAAATGGTGGAAGAGGGTATAGAAAAAATGAAGAATTTTAAATCGCCAGGACCAGGTGAAGTGTATCCCAGGGAAATTTAAAAGGGAAAGCGAGGAGGTTGTTATTGAGTCGTTAGTGCACATTTTTAGAAATCGGTTTAGATAGGCGATGAGCCCTTATGAAATGAAATGAAATGTTGTTCCCATATTTCAGAAGGGAGACAGAGGACTAAAGTCAAAATTTTCGACCCGTAAGTTTAAAAGTCATGGTGGGTAAATTATTGGAAAATTTTTTATTGCAAAAACATTAGAGAGCACTTAGATAAAAACATAGTTTGATCAATGATTCACAAAATGGATTCACCAAGGGTAGGTCATGTCTCACCAAATTTTTTGAGTTTTTATAGGAAAGTTATGAGACGGCAGATTTAAAGATAAGGATTATGATATAATATATCTGGACTTAAGTAAGGCATTTGCCAAAGTACCACAAAGAGCGACTCATAAATAAGGTTAAGGCTCATGGAATATATGGGAAAGTTCTTATTGGATCAGAGCTTGGCTAAGTAATAGGCAACAAAGGGTTACAATTAAAGGTTAAATCTGAATGGGGACTGTTGACAAGTGGAGTTTCCCCATGGGTCTGTTTTTGGGGCCCTTACTATTTTTGATTTACATCAAAGACTTGGATAGTGGATTAGCAGTGATATCAGCAAGTTTGCTGATGATACTAAGGTAGGTAGGATTATTGGATCACAGTCTGATGTAAGCATATTGCGGGAGACTTAAGATAAACTTAACGAGTGGGCAGTCGATGGGAGATGGAAATTTAATATTGATAAGTGCAGCGTTATGAATGTTATTTGAAAAAAACCCTGGGAATAAGATACACCATAAGGAATGTATCGCTGAAAGATCAGAAGGTGAAAAGATCTTGGAGTGAGGGTGAGCCCAGGGCCTCCGACCTAGGAAAAAAATGTATTGAGGCCAGAAAATTTGAGCTAATAGAGTATTAGGGTTCATTTCTAGAAGTGTTAAAAGTAGAATTTCGGAAGTTATTCTAAAGCTTTATCTGCCTCTAGTCAGGCCTCACCTAGACTATGCGGTTCAGTTTTGGTCTCCGTATTTCAGGATGGATATGCCTTGTTAGAAACAGTGCAGAGAAGGGTGACCAAAATGATACAAGGGTTGCGTAACTTTAGTTATTAGAAGAGATTGAAATTAGTAAAAATACACTCACTCGAGAGACGCAGAGTAAGGGGCGATCTGATAGAAGTTTTTAAGTGGCTAAAAGGGGTTTAATAAAGGAGAGGTAGGGAAAGTTCTTAAAGGCTTTTAACCGGGTTGAACAAAAAGTAACGGATTCAATCTGGAAAAACGTAGATTTAGCAATGAAATAGGGAAAAAACTGGTTCACAAATAGGGTGGTGAATGAATGGAAAAGGTCTCAGTAGACGGTAGTTAGTGCGGAGTCATTAGGGAGCTTTAAAGAGGGGCTGGATAGGTTTATGGATGGGATGAAAGGTGGATGTAGGTAGTGTTAGGTGACAGGAACTACCACGTGAAGGCCTTTGCGGGGTCTTGTGGCTTCCTTATTTTCTTATGTTCTTATGAAACAGACAATAGGCAATGTGCTGCCATGTCGCCATTTAGGGTAAACGTCCTCTAGCCTCCTGCACCCAGTTAGGTAACGATGAGTTCAGGTTTTGTATCCCTTTTTGGGCGGGTTTTTAAGGGGGTGAAGCCCCCCCTGGTTAGTAAAGGTTTGGTTACTTTAAGTAAGGTATATCTGTAAATCTCGTCTCCCCACCCAAAAACGACGAATTACCACCAGTTACCAGGGGTAACTGAAGGGGAAGGAAAATTTCTACCTCACTTAATATTACGTAGACCTTTCTAATTACATCTTATGGGTATCTGAAGGGATCTGAGAAAATCTGGAGAAAATATAACTTATCATAAGTGGGGGAAAGGACACTATAATTATATCCATTCATTTTTACTAGTAGGTACTAATACTAATACTATCACTAATCCTGGCATTTCGCTTATAATCATCAGCAGTATCCAGGATAGGCAGCAGGGTTGATAGTGGTAGTAATAGTAGTAGTACAAATAGTAGCAACATCTAAAGTAGTAGTTGTAGATTAAGTAGTAACCAGACTGGTGACAATAGCAGTGTCTGTGCTAGTAGTAGTAGTTGTTGTTATTGTTGTAGTCGTAGTAGTAGTAGTATGGGAGGGTTAATCAAGTACGTACACTAGGATAGCGCAGGGTTTGAAAAAAGTACGTGTTCGAAATCATTACCATGTATATGTCGATTAGTTAAAAAATACTAAATAAATGCCTGCTGGAATTAAGCTCAAAATGTGTTAGTTGGAACTAGGACTTCAGCAGGCCAGAATTGAGGCCAATTTAAGTCAAGTTATTCTGACTTAACTTAACCCATCCTAATCTAACTTAACTTATTACCATGTACATTGTACGTATTAGAAAGGAGGACCCTACCATTGAGCCGTGACCAATTTCTCCTGATCAGGTTTGAAGGGGTTTTTTAAATGAATTGAGGATACTGAACAAAATAAGCCCCCATGTCCCTCGCAAAACTGGGGTTTAACTCCACCGGGGGGTAAATCCAGGATGGCCCGCCGTGAAAACTAGATTTGTCATATCTTCCCCTCATTTAATAGCTATTAATATGTTCTTGGTGTCTAAATGTATGTTTTTTAGGTCAAGGAAAGTATAAAGACATCATAGAGGGTTTTGTGGACAAAAAGTCATTATAATTGAATTTTTTTTTTAAATAAACTCGAAAAATGTCAATAATCGTAAATAATGTATCAAGCATATGTACTCATTGATTTACAGTTAAATTTTTTTAAGATATGATTGCCTTATTATCATCTTCTTAATAACATGTCCTTTTGTTTACAGATTGGAAGATGTGAGCCCACCACAGAAAAGTCGAAAGCGGAAAGTGAAGATTCAGCCATTGGTTCCTGTATCTTATTTTCATCTTGTTTGTGATGAAGATCGGAACAACACAAACCTAGATGCCTGGAACAATTTTAAGGAGCATGCAAATCAATGGGTAGGGTGGATATCTTTGGTTCAGTGTTGATGAAGTTGTCCTGGGAAAATGAATCGAATGGTGTGTACTTCCATCAAAATTGTAAGCTGAACTTGTTAAATAGTAGAAAACTGAAGCAAGCCCGAGCCCGAATAGAGAATGCCATGCTGAAATGAAGGAACTGCAGCACAGATGCAAACAGAACCCTCGTCAAGTCAAGGTCCAAATTGAAACTGGTACAAGACAAACACGTTCGATCACAGGTTTAGTACATGACAAAAACCTATGGATATGGTGTATGAAAACCTGAGACCAGAAACATCGCGGAAGGACAAGTGGCATATCATGCAACAGCTGAATGCATGGTATGCCTTCAAAGCCACACGTGTACTTAGAAGATCTTACCATGGAAAACGGCTGTTGACCTTTATTGAGTCTACTTCAGACCATTTGCAGTTGAAATCCGTTATCACCGAACATGTTGGGTAAAGTACATATCAGCCACCTCAGAACGGGAACAGATCCCTCCCAATCTTCATCTGCAGCATGTATATTTATCAGAAGTAAAAAGAGATGTGGTTCAAGGCATATTCGAGATGTTGTGCTGGGGTAGCATAAACTTCGCACATTACAGAGCCTTCTTCAAGATTATTTCAGATGGCGCGTAATTTTGGAATGAATGTTGGAGTGGTGAAATCATGCACCATCAAAACTATGATACAGGAAGAATTTCACGATCGCATAGGCTTTCATAAAACGATACCAGAAGAACCACAGTGCATTGGTTATGATACCTTTCTGGGGGTAGTTATGCAGAAGCTGCTATCAACTGCTGGGGTGTAACTGACGCCCAAATTGATTTCGACCGTAGGCACAACGGATCAATGCACATGCATCACAGGCAAAAAGTGATGTCATGGTCACTCATGTCGATGAATTGGTGGACGAGGAGGACTGGGACGAGCTCTTGTACAAATTTGTAACCTTGTTGAAGAAGCCAATGGCTGGTGAAGACCAAAAAAGCCCCGGGCAGTTCTGGCACTGACATCTCTGCTAACTTCATACAAACGGGGAAACGAACATCATTAAAGGTGAAGCTGGCAGTGAAGTACATGGCCTGACTCGAAGTCGAGAAATAATTGACTTGATGATAAGTTTTCTCTTGAATCAGCTACAAGGATGTTCTGATCTTTATGATGCGTGGGCCAAGTTTTGACTTCGAAACAAATAGTCATGCCCTGAGCTTGCCATGGGCCAACCAGGTACAGCAGTTATGGACAATGATGACTTAAAAAAAACGATACTCTGACTGGAGCAAACACATCTCATCAAAACCAATGTCATGTTTGTCCAGCCGCAAGATTTGGTGGAGACTTCTGCTGTTTCACGCCAATCTCTGAGCATTCCCACAGCCGACTATATGAAACCCCAGTGTGCTTCTCAACATCTTGTACAGCCATACAAAACAGTTCAACGGGGTACCCCAAGTATAAGACTAGCAGCCAATATAGACGCCCCATATGACACAAATATGCAGCGTAAGAGAAGCCTTTTTCATTATTGGCACGTCTTGATGAGAATATAAAGCCCAGAGTAGTTTCTGAACAAACCCGGGGGTGCCTTTGCAGGATTCCAAGCCGCTGTTCAGCCTTCAGTGGTAAGAGCAAACCCTATTATTTTCCTGACTTTCCCCAAATCCACCACATACATCAGTGGTTCATGAAGGATGAAGCGATTAGTACTTGTAGCCATAGCCAAGGAACATGTCTTTCATACAGCTATTTGGGTGATCAGCCTGGTACACACTCATTACCCAGATTCGGTATAAAACCCCCAGATCAATTTAAACCCATCTTACCATGTATGGGGCCTTTCACATCCATTGCTCATTTATCTATGCCATTGACAAACGCTTCCATGGATCAGGTTTGTCAGATGTTTCTCGTCATGGCCCGGAGTAATCGCAGAAGGTTCTTTTGGGACCAGGCATTAAGAGGCAAACACTACAAGAGAAGCATTCGATGTCTGCGCTTGATGTATGAAGCACTCTTGCAAAGACTCATATTATACAGCCTGGCTATGGTGCTTCTGTGCCTGAAGATGTCAAATGTCAACTGGTGTTTTTGAGAGACCCATTATCATCCTTCCAAGAATGTGAACAGAGTTATGCCTTTCTAGAATCAAACCCAAACATCATATCTATTGTTGCAGAAGAGTTTGAAAGGGTACAAATTCAGGTATTCCAATGGCGAAATACTGGATGTCTTTTCTTGAGATGACTGAGATTTTGATGATGAACCTTGCATGCCCTAAGAACTCAGAACTGGGAAAATTCAAAGCATCTCTACGTTGATGTTGCCCTGGATGCAGACTATGACAACAGCAAGTATGGAAGGGGGATGGGGGAGTAACTGGCTGGAGCTGAGCAATCTTCCTGAGAGAGAACAGCCTACATGAGGGAGGGTTTTTGTTTTCCCATTCAATCACGGGAAAAACCTTACTCTTGTTTACCTCTTGATCTGTGGATAGAGAGGGCCATGAAAAAAGAAAGGATCGAAGATGAAAGCTGGTTGCTTAAAATTCTCAAAAATGAGAAGATGTTGCTCATGATTGAAGAAATGTTTTAAATCCGTCAAAACCCAAATCGATCATCTCTACATACCATGGCACAGAGTACCCTGTCCCAAAAAAGCAACACAGTGCAAACACAAAAACACGTTTGAAGCTGGATGAGCAGGTGGTACAGGATATTGATAGCTGCATCACTGAATTTTCCTGTGACCCATTCAACACAACAATCCTAATCTGAGATCTCTTAATCTGGTGTTCTGGCTTTTACTGCACTTTTTGATGACTTCGAGTCTGCTTTATCACGATGGGAAGATCTGTTCAGGATATTCTGCAATGACCGCATGTTGAGTGAAAATATACCATTTTACTCTACAGTGCACAGAAACTCACGACGGAACTTCAGTAAACCACACCTGTCATGGGTGACAATACTGACAAGGCTACAAATCAGAGGCCATGGAGAACAAGGCAATGGCGTCCATCATAGCCCCTAGAGAAGCACACGACGACAAGTTTAACCTCATTAACGTGATGGAATATCGAGTGACAGATGAATGTTTGCCCATATACAACGTTAACGGGACAATGAGAAAGACCCAAAAGTCCAAATTGGTGGATAAATTTTATATGGGGGCCCTTGGGTTCCAAGGAGTACATTACTATAGTTTATATGGGATTCATATGGCGTCTGTCAAACCCCATCATTTGAGGACCGTGAAAAAATCAGATGGTACTACTAGCTTCATATGGCGGGATTATGCTTCCAAGATGTTGTCCATAATAATGCTCAGACACAAAAATGCTTCAAAGATTTGTTTTGGTGAATGACCGCTATGACTTGCCATTTACCATCAAAGACAGTGAAAAGAAATCTTCCCTCTAGTAATATGCAAGCTCTAATAACATCTTCATCCGGCCTTCTAGACACATTTCCCTCAGCTAGAGCTTTCCAGGATTTGTTGCACAAATCCAGCTAATAAACAACGCTTGCAGTTTTTTCTCCAAGATGAGATCCGTCTAAGGTGTTGTGAGCATCCCAATGTCCAGTTTGTATATTCAGTGGGTCCAAAGTGTTGCAATTTATCCACAAAGGGGAAAGAATTGGCAATTTGGATGTGAACCCCAAACGAAGCAGACACGATTATCTTTTTAATATATTTCCAAATCAGAAGATCAGGCTTTGATACTGATGTTGTCATTGATGCTGAAGATACGACGTTCTAGTTTGTCTGCATATGATGCCCAATGCCCCTACAATAGAAAGGAGTGTTTAGCAGTCAAGAGGAAGAAGAACATCATAGATTGTAAAAAAAAATATGCTCCAAAAAAGGTAGCAGAGATTATAGTTTCAATTACATATTCACAGCGGATCAGACACCACAATTGCCTTTTTTGGCCAAGGGAAAGCATCAATTTTTTCCAAGGGAATTCTGATGATGCACGTGCTCTGCTGTGTTGTTTTGGCAGTCATTGCCCGGGCACACAGTCTGTTTCTGAATGACATGGCAAAATTCACCTTAAGATACATCTATAATGACAAGGTGAGGAAATCTATGGGTGAAGCAAGGCACGAAAATGGAACCCGATGAAGATAAATCAACACTGAGACTTCCACCAGATAAAGATTCACATGACCCCGAAGGTAGCGAGAGGAATGATCAAACACACATGCTTCTCAATTATCATAAGGTAGATCCTCTCCGTATCCACTTTCACATGGATGGGCCCGTTGAGAATGGCCCGTGTAAAACCAGTGCGATACACAAGACCAGCACTACCAAGCATTTGAAGGATGTCGTTTAACTTCAAGACCTAACACCAGGAGATACTGATTCAGGAGAGAGCGATTCATATGATGGAGACGAGGATAAGACATTGATGTATAATATTGCCCATTCATGTTTTCCATAACTGTCAGTTAAATAGTTATGATAGGGTTTTTGATTTGCCTGATTTTTCTGAAATATGTAATGAGTTAGGATAAATCAATAATTGTTTTTAATTTTGATTGAACAAATTAATTCATGTATATTACATTGAAAACCTTGGGTCTGAAAAACCTATTTGTTGACACCTAGAATACATCGGCAATATACACATACTAATAGAACAAATTCAAATTGTGTATCAGCCATATCGTGTTACTTGGAGTTCTTTTAACACGTTTTGAGATGAATTGGGCTACATCTTTTTTCAGTTTCATCAAGTTGAGTTAAATCCAGTGAAAAAAAGCTTTTATGTGATTAGTGGCCAATAAGCATGATACGGTTCTCGAAAATGATGAATATTGAAATGTTTTGTCTTCATTTTTTATTAAAATAATCAATTACAATGACTTTTTGTCCCAAAATCCACTCTATGATGGGCTTTATTGCTTTCCTTGACCTAAAAAACATACATTTTGACACCAAAAAAAATATTAATAGCTATTAAATGAGTGAAGATATGACAAATCTAGTTTTCACGGTGGCCATCTTTGGGTTTTTTCCCGTGGCGGAGTTAGCCCGCACTTTTGCGAGGGGACATGAGGCTTATTTTGTTTCAGTATCCTCAAATCACTTAAAATCCACCTTCAAAACTTAATCAGGAGAAATTGGTCACGGGCTCATGGGAGGGTCCTCTACTATATACCAAACTAGATTAAATGAATTATACAGCCGTTCCAAATTTCCAAGTCACTGTTCAAAATCGGGAATTAGGTTCGTGGGAAACATATTTGCAGGTTTTTGAACCTATTTCATCGTACCTTTTTCCCAAAAAATACCACGAACTTGTCGACACGGACCACCTTCCCTCTCCCAGTAGTATAGTAGTAGTAGTAGTAGTTAGTAGAAAGTAGTAGTAGTAGTAGTAGTAGTAGTAGTAGTAGTGGGTAATCGTAGTACTCGTAGTAGTAGTAGTAGGAATTGTGATATTAATAGTAGTAGCTGTGGCGTATTTTATGTCATTGGAAAAAGGGGAGGGAAACCAAAAAAAGGGTGAAGGTAAAAAAAAAGGAAAAAAAAGAAAAAAAAAAAAAAGAAGGATATAATTGCATTTATTGAATTCAATGGCAAAAAAATACATAAGCTTATGTATCTTTGCTAAACGAGAATGGCAAATGATTTGTTACGTATTAAAATGTGCAGATATATTCGGCTATTTGGGAACAAAAGAAAGGGGGATAATGGCAAGTGGCAACCCTCCCTTATGCGCCATAACTAGTGATATGTATAGAAATTAATATTATAGTATAGTATTTTTTTCCATAATACTTGTGGGCCTGCCGTAATAATGTATTTCAACTTAATAAGGTGTCACAAATAAATAACATACCATAGATAAAAAAAAAAATAAATATTTACTAAATTATGAACTCCCTCTTACCAAAATTCCAAACTGTTTCCTAATACACACACGATAACATACCAATATATCAAGTACATTACCATTAAACATCTTATATATATATATATATATATATATATATATATATATATATTTATATATAATTAAAATATAATATACACACACACACGAGTATATATTTTTTTCTTTTTACGTTTTAGCCTATAGCGCCTTTTAGGCAATGGAGGGGTCTTGGTGTTGGTCGGATCTCGCTCGATGGTGGGGGCAGGCTGGATTTTTATAGTGACACCTGTGGTCTCAGGTGAAGATTCCATTTTATGTGATGTTCAGCTCTTCAGTTAAGGGCATGCAGCCCTAGAGTCCACCGTTAACACTCACAATCGGCGGGCCCGGGGATAAAGCTGCATGTGGGTTGCTTCGGCCACTCGACAAAGGCGTGATAGTTTTCTCCTTGATGAGACTTGAACTCGGGACCTTCTGCTCCCTACCAGGCTCTTGAAAGAGTTTGCCCCCGGTAGGATTCGAACTCGGGACATTGATTTCCCGCACTCCAAGACGCTAACCACTCAGCCACCGCCTCCCAAAATATTTTATTATATATATATATATATATAAAATATATATATATATTATATTTTTATATATATATTATATATATATTAATATATATATTATATTATATTTTATATATATATATATATATATATATATATTTTAATTTTATATATATATTTTTATATATATATATATATATATATATTATATATATATATATATATATTATAATAATATATTATATATATATATATATATAGTGGATTTTCTTAGTTGGTAGTACATCTTGATATTTCAGGGTGACAAAGACACTCGTCATACTTGGGGTTGTTTATGCGCAACGTTTCGCCAAAGGCACTTGGCATCATCAGGCTAAAAATGTTAAAATTTAATATATTGCAATGTAAAAAAGCGAACATCTAAAAAATTATTTCTTAAGAACAATAAATATCATATATTATCTAAAACTACTAACTAATAAATAAAATAAATTTGTACTTAACGGACCTTGGTGTGTATGCTGTCTGAGTTGGTAGAGGACTGAATGAACACTAGTTTCGTGGGTAACATTTCAGCTTGTGTGGGGCCCCACACAAGCTGAAATGTTACCCACGAAACTAGTGTTCATTCAGTCCTCTACCAACTCAGACAGCATACACACCAAGGTCCGTTAAGTAAAAATTTTATATTTTATTTATTAGTTAGTAGTTTTAGATAATATAGGAAAATATTTTATTGTTCTCAAGAAATAATTTTTAGAGGTTCGCTTTTAGCATTGCAATATATTAAATTTTAACTATTTTTAGCCTGATGATGCCAAGTGCCTTTGGCGAAAACGTTGCGCAAAAAACAACCCCAAGTATGACGAGTGTCGTTTGTCACCCTGAAATATCAAGATATATATATATATATATATATATATATTATATATATATATAATATATATATATATATATATATATATATATATATATATATATATATATATATATATATATATATATATATATATGCTTTTATCATCAAAACCCACAATTCGGTCGAAATATATCACATATCTGCTCCACTATTAGATAACTAAAAGGATTCACGCAAAACTGAACTATGATGGAAGCAATGCATGATATAGAGAAAGTGTGTGTTCATTGTCCGGAAGGATCAAGAGATGGTGATTCTCTGAATCACGTGGGTTCGAGATCTCAGGGTGGTGAGGACAAGAAAACACCCCTTATATACTAAATAGACAAGTTGCCTATCGAATTTTTTTGGTAAGTAAAAGGTTGGGCAATAGATTCCTAAACTGTTAAAAATCACTCTAAATATCCTCATTTCAAAGAAGAAAAAGGCAAAAAAAAATTATATAAAGCTAAGCTGCCCTAATGTCATGTGACTGCAAAAAGCTTAGACGTGGTCGTGACGTTACGATCCATACAGGCGTGGGAGGCTACGAAGGCTATGTACGGGTTGTTTAGCTATTATGACACCATAAAAAGCCATATGTCAAAGGAAAGGGGAAATAGACATCATTGGTGCTATGTGCCAATGTGCACTAACACTGGCAGGTCAACACCAGGGAAGATATTCTTCTCAATTTCCAAAGATTATAAGATAAGGAAGCGATGGTAACTGGCTACGCCTACGCGCTTGTGTATGGGTGGATGTACACGCCCGTTGTTGCGCGAAATGGTTTTCAGCGCGAAATCCTGTAGAACTCTCCAAATATCTCTCTTATTTCACTGGTTTTACAGCTGAGCAACAGCAATTTATGGCTTGGATCACGTCCAAAAACGAAAAAAACTGCGTGGAAGATAAACCAGGTTCTTCTAAGCGCATTTCAAGAAGATCAAGGGTTGAAAAGTTTAATTTTAATGGACAGTGTTTCTATTGTGGAAAAGTATGTATCCTTGATAGAAAACACCCAGATAGACGAGACTTTGAGGAGGCTACCACAAAAGATACGAAAAAATCTGTATCAAAAGTCGTGAGTTGTGCAAGTCTAGAGAAGTAAATGCTTATACAAAAACAATAGAAAGAAGGTTTCTGGGTGTTAATGACCTTGTAGCGGCTGAGGCAGGGTATCATAAGTCTTGAAGACCAAGTTAAAAATCCTCTGCCAAAGTATTCGTCAAAAGGACGCCTCTACATCTACTAGAGAAGTTGATGATTTTGAAAAGTCATGTACGTTGTTAGAGGATGATATGGAATAATATACTGTTAAAGAATTTCAAGAACTCGTGGAAAGTCAAAGAGAAGATGTTTACTCTATAAAAATTACTAAGATCAAACTTCAGGAAGATATGGAGAGAGTGTGCAATCAGGCAGTAAACGTGGAGAAAGTGACATTATACTGCTGAGTAACACCAGTGCTATTTCGACAGAAGCCTGGTACAATGACAGCAAATCTGAACCAGCTGACGAGGCTGAATGTATAATAAATGCAGCAGCCAAAAAATGATCGGAAGCGAAAAAAAAAACATGAACACGTAACATAATATTACCCTAGCATGAAGATATTCAAAAATACTACCAACTGCCATGTACCAGTTTTGTTAAAATAATCGTTTTATGAAATTATAAAGCATTTTCGAAGCAAGCTCGGTATATCAAGCTATATTTGCTGGTACACGACCAAGATCTATCATGCCCTTACAATTTGGTCTAGCAATCGCAAAATGTCAATCGATTGGCCATCAAAGTGGCTCAACACTCATCTATCGATACTTGGTTTAAGCTATGGCGAGGTGAGCAGAAATATTGTTTTTGTATAATTTTATTTTCCTCCTATTACCACTCGTATGAACAGAGTTTCTCTTTTCAAAGTGTATAGCTTATAATAATTTGATACATCTGTTTATTTTGCAACTTGTGGGACAATTGTCATGTGATAAGATGTAAGAAGATAAATTTTGATTTGATAAGATAGATGTATGTAAGCATTTGTTAGTGAACAGAGTAGCAAACTTGATGTTCCAACACCAACACTAAAAAAAATGGTTGTTGATCAACCATTGCATGTACGAACAGAAGAACATATGAACATATGAAAATAAGGAAGCTACAAGAGGCCGTGAGACCTATACGAGGTAGTCCTGTTACCTAACACTACCTACATCCACCTTTCATCCCCATCCATGAATTTATCTAGCCTCCTTTTAAAGCTCCCTAATGACTCCGCACTAACTACCTGTCTACTGAGTCCATTCCAAGCATTTATCACCCAATTTATGAAACCAGTTTTTTCCTATTTCTTTTTAAATCTTCTTTTTTCCAGCTGAATCCGTTACTTCTTTTTCTACCCTGGTTACTAGCCGTAAGCACTTTTCTTTATCTCTCCCTTTTATTATATCCTTTATCCCCTTTAAAAACTTCTATAGTTCACGCCTTATTCTGCATCTCTCGAGTGAGTGTGAAAGTAATAGTTTCAATTTTTCTCATAAACTAAAAGTACGCATCCCTTTAATAATTTGGTTATCCTTCCCCGCATGATTCTAACAAGGCTATCTCCATCCTATAAAATAGAGACCCAAAACTGAACCGCCTAGTCTAGGTGAGGTTTTGACTATAGCCAAATAAAGCTTTAGAATAACCTCAGCACATCTACTTTTAACACATCTGGTAATGAATCCTAACACCCTATTAGCTCTACTTCTAGCCTCAATACATTGTTTCCTAGGTCGGAGGTTTGTGCTCACCCTCACTCTCAGATCTTCCCCACCTTCTGGGCTTTTCAACGATACTTTGCGTATTGGTGTATATATTACCAGGGTTTTTTCAGCTAACATTCATAACGCTGCATTATCAATATTAAATTTCCCTTGACATCTGAATACCCACTCATTAAGTTTATCTAAGTCTCCCTGCAAATGTTTACATCAGATGTGATCCAATGATCCTACCCCCTTAGTATCATCAGCAAAAATAGTGATATAACTGCTAATCCCACTATCCGAGCCGTTAATGTAAGCTTACGAGATTGCTTGGTCTACAAAGATGAACATATGTGTACGTCTCGGAGGGTTCCATCAGTTGATGGGGTTTCCTTGGCTCTATTGACTGTCTAATAGAGGGAAGTGGTCTTAGAGCAGCATTAGAAACTGTGTACGCACCATTAAAATGTTGTTGATTGCTCACATGAAAATTTATGTTGGGGCTATCCGTGGTCACATGCTTCAGCAAAACAGATCATGATTTTTTTTCATATGGATAGTCGCATGTTTGAGAATCAAACCCTTGATACGGTCTGGAAAAATGTTTGACCTTGATCATTTTCAGACTAGATGTTCAAATGATGTGATTTGTTGTATTTTGCAATTTTAAAGTATTGTTTTCAACTGGTTTCAGATTCATGGTCGTTTGAAAAAGAAAAAATATGCTTAAATAAAAATGTGATACTTATGAGTAGCTTGAAGTTTGCTGCATTTTTTAAAAACCA
>JACEEZ010013590.1:0-12470 GCA_016584305.1 Chionoecetes opilio
CTGTTACCCTCCAGTACACCCCTCCATGTACCCCTCCACTCACCACTTGGATTCCCTCCACACTTAAGAGATGGTATCTCTATCCCCTGCTTCTTCACCACGCTTTTCATCCGCTCACTTCACTTACAAAACACCTTTTCAGGTCTTCAATCGCCTCCAGAATAGACTTAAGTGCCACTCCACAACCTTCATTGCACTCTCCCTCAACGCTTCTCTCTCCTTCTAACACACTCGTAATTACCTCAGACTCCTTCACTCCACCCTCTCATCCACTCACCACACCCTCGCTTCCACTCACAACACCATCGCCTCCATCAACCACACCGACGCCTCCATCAACCACACCGTCGCCTCCACCAACCACACTGTCGCCTCCACTAACCACAACGTCGCCTCCACTAACTATACCGTCGCCTCCACCAACCATACCGACGCTAAGCTCCTCTGCAGCTGCCATGCTAATCCTCTCTGACCTGACTCCTACACTCAACACACACAAGGAGCGGCCAGTAACACGTCTTGTCTCACCGCCAGACAACGACTGAATGACTTAATGATAATAATAAGCCTTGAATCAGTCTCACGGTGCAATCGCTGATTTGATAATTTAATCATCCCAAAGATACGAAATGATTCTGCGAAGACACTTATTACCATGTCTCACGTCCATAGAGTAGGACAGGGATCACAGCGACTTGAAGATCCGGATCTTTGTCCTTCTGCACAGGTACTGACAACGCAAATATTAGTTCTGAGCGAGTCCATAACATCATGGGAGATGCCAATCAGCCGTAAGACTTTTTGACGTGATCCGCCGTCATTATGGCTGCGCTACCAAGGTATATAAAACTTTCCAAGACCTCAATGTCCTCGCCGCAGACCATTTGACTATCTGACCATCTCCCAATTTTCTTAAATATTACACTAATGTCTGTTCCTTGCACAAAACATGAAATTGTCTACAGGACATTTGACAGACTTAAACATACCTTATTTACCTCTAGTCTATCTGCAATTGACTGGAATGTCCTCCTCAGTTCTAATGACATTAATATCAACTTTGATACTTTTATTGAAACATTGAATACGTTATACAACTCACATTTCCCTAAAGTGACTAAATTTATATCTGCAAAAAGACTCTCTAACCCATGGATAACGTCTGGAATACTTAACTCGATTAAATACAGAAGTAAATTATTCGAGCTGTATAAAAGGGATTATTAATCATAACACCTACAAACATTACTGGAACCATTTGACGCTTTTAGCTAGGGCACCCAAGTATAACTACTATATGAATATTTTTATTAACTTTAGAAATAATACTAAGAAAATATGGCAGACCATCAATGAACTAACAGGTATTCGGCCACCAAAAACAACAATATCTACTGTAACTCATAACAATACTTTACTTAACAACCCAAGCCAAATTGCAGAAGATCTCAATGAACATTTTAGTGAAGTTGCTATCAAACTCAATAATGCTCTACCTCCAGCTAATAGAAATGCCACTGATTATCTACAAGGAAAGTATCAAAACCCTATGTTTGTCCCTACAGTTACTTATATTGACTTTATTAATGTTATCAGGACCCTCAAAAACAAAAAGTCAAATGCTGATGAAATCTCTGTTAACATAATTAAACGTAACTCTGAGAAAATTGCTTACCCCATTGCTTTACTTTTTAATCAATCCATATCTACAGGTAAATTTCTTCACCTCTAAAACATGCTAATATTACCCCTTGTGCATAAATCTGGCCCTAAGAATGATCCTAACAATTATCGCCCTATTTCTACCCTATCTATTTTTCTCTAAAATATTTGAGATGTCAATGAAAAATAAGTTAGTGCCATATCTAGAAGTCAAAAAATCTTGAATGAGTTCTCAGTATGGATTTAGATCGGGTTTTCAAGCACTGTTGATGCCCTTAATCTGTTCTCCTCTCACCTGTATTCATCCCTTGATGATAGATTATAATTATCAGTATTATCTGTTTTTGTTGATTTTTTCCAAAGCTTTTGACACGGTTAACCACACGATTCTTCTTGACAAATTACATCATTATGGCATACGTGGAACCATACATTCATTGTTTAAGGACTACTTAGCGAACCAAACTCAGTGTACAGTCCTTGATGGTCATTAATCCTCTAAACGAAATATTGCTACGGGTGTCCCACAAAGAAGCGTCTTAGGGCCTACATTGTTCCTTATCTATATTTATGATATTCTCAATGTCTTCACCTTTGCTGATACTATCTTCTTTGCTGATGACATGACTTTATATCTCACAGGCTTCAATATGGAAACTTTTAAACCATTCGGCCAATCAAGACCTTGATAAACTTCATAATTGGTGTTTGAGCAATGGATTAGACTTACAGATATGACTTACTATGACTGACATGACTGACTTACAATCAATACTAATAAAACTTACATTCATGCTATTTTCTAATAAAAGAATTATCGAGTTTGCCTGACCTGAAAATCAAAAATAAACTTAATTAGTAGATTCAGTAAGGTACAATTTTTAAGAGTCTTGTTTGATGAAAGCCTACTTTTTAAATTCCATATAAGTAATGTTACCCAAAAAACTTTCTAGATGCACAGACATGCTGTATAAAGTAAGAGATTTTATGCCCTGTGAAATACTAAAAACTCTTTATTACGCACACATATACCAACATCTACTTTACTGTAACCCAATCTGGAGCACCACTTATGACACTCATCTGAAATGCCTAAACATACTACACAAAAAGATTATTCGAATCATTACTAATAGTTCTTTTCTTGAACACACTACTCCTCATTTTAAAAACACTAAAATTCTTAAACTTCAAAATATAACTAAACTTTCAATCGCGAATTGTATGTATATGAATCAAATTAACGTCTCTCTTCCCTCTCATCAATACTCCACACGACATCAAGAGCAACTTTGCTTACCATCCCATTGGCTAAGCCTCTTCCGCCACTCTACTATATACTTGGGACCCTTTGATTTTGGAATTCTCTCCCTCAGCTTATTAAAAATGCTCCCTCTCTCAAATTATTTAAAAGTTATCTAAAATATTATCTCCTGGACTTTTATTAGACCAGTGTCTCATATAATTTGATTTTATCTTCCCTTAACTTTCTCCTACTTCATCATCGTCCCCCCTCCCCTTCTTCTGCAGGTGTACCCTTTATTGCATAGTATTGGAGTTTGTTTTTGCATATTTTCATATTTTCTACTATTTTGTATTGTATATTTTGTATTGTGTATTTATGTTACTTTGTTATTATTGCTTACTCATAATCTGCTTGTTTTTCTTATAATTTGTTTATGAGTTCGTATGTTTTTCGTATGTATTTTACTCTTTGCCTGAAAATCTCTGCTTATTATAAAGGCTGGCCTTCTAAGCTGTAAACAAACATTATTGTATTTATGCGGCTATTATTAAATGTTTCAAATGTTTCAAATGTTTAGGAATACTGCACAATTTTCATGGGAATCTGAAGGGAACATAAGATAAAAAAATAAAGTTTGACTGTGGGAAGAAAAGATAAGTTAAAGTAAAGTCAAAAAGTAAGTCCAAAGTAAAAAATATGAATAATTCGGGGATTTTATTAAATAAGAAAGGAAAAATGGAGGAGGAAACAGAACAAATATGCAGAGAGAGGAGGGAAAAAGGAGAGGAAGAAATAATAAGGATTTAGTTAAAGAGATAAGGAACATTCGTTTTCTTTATTATGTATATTATTATTAGTATTAGTGGTTGCTATATCGGTATTACTATTATCATTATTATTAGTAGTAGTAGTAGTAGTAGTAGTAGTATGTTTATTATCATTATCATTACTACTTTTATTATTGTTAAAATAAATTATACCGCTTTACCGCCACCGATGAAGGTGGCGGTAAAGAATACCGGCGATGTGGGTAATGGAATTACTTTTCTACATACATTCTAACATACAATATATCACGGTATTCTTCATAACACAATCCAAAGGAATTCCAAGTTTATACAATTTACTTGGAAAGGCTACCATTAGACTTCTCGATTTTTTTTGTTTGTTTATTTAGGACTACAGCGCGTGTAGGCACTGTTACTAGGCAGTGAGCTCCAGGGGTGGGATGGTAGGCCCTAGAGACACACTTGAGGGCTGTAATGGTTGGCCCTCGCCCGTGGTGGCGCAGGCAGGATTGTTATAGTGACACCTGTGATTAGAGGCTGAAGCCGCCCCCCTGTGTCCTGAGTTAATGAGCAGCATGTGAGTGATCTTGGGCCACTCGGCGGTGGAAGAAAGATTTTCAATGAATTTTGGTACTCATCAGGGATCGAACTCGGCTCACCGAGTACGTCACTTGCAGGCGCTAACCACTCTGCCACCGCTTCCCACAGCATAAGAATATATGAATCTATCTGTCATGATATTTTGTAATTATTTGTGATATTTTGACATAAACAGTTAACGAACAGGGAATACCCATTGATTGATATCTTTGTTTAACTGATAAACATCCATATGTCAATTTAGCTTTCACGTGTGACAGTGTTATTATAACTGATCCGTATTACTGGAGAAAACCTTCGTACCGTGATACTGTTCCTCCGATACAGAAAACCACAGAGACTGATGGGGTGTGGTGGTGGTGGTGGTGGTGGTGGTGTGGTAATGATGGTGGTGGTGTAGCAGTTGTTGTGGTAATGGTGGTGGTGGTAATGATGGTGGTGGTGTAGCAGTTGTTGTGGTAATGGTGGTGGTGGTAATGATGGGGGTGGTTAGCAGTTGTTGTGGTAATGGTTGTGGTGTAATGATGGTGGTGTGAGCAGTTGTTGTGTAATGGTGGTGGTGGTAATGATGGTGGTGGTGCAGCAGTTGTTGTGAAATGGTGTGGTGGTAAACAGTAACAGGTCACAAATTGTAGTGATGTTGGTGATGATATTATGGATGTTAGAATTTGTTGGGTGTTGTAGAAAGGTTGTGTTAATGATGACAGGTTTGGTGTGGTGTTTGGTGTTAATGATGGCAGTGGTGTGGTGGTTTAATGCGGCAGTGGTGGTGGTGGTGGTGTTAATGATGGCAGTGGGGTGGTGTTGGTGTTAATGATGGCAGTGTGTTGTGGTTGGTGGTGTGTTAATAATGGCAGTGGGGGCGGTGGTTCTGGTGTTAATGATGGCAGTGGTGTGATGGTGGTGGTGTAATGATGGCAGTGGTGGTGGTGGTGTTATTGATGGCAGTGTGGTGGTGGTGGTGTTAATGATGTGTTGGTGGTGGTGGTGTGGTGGGTGTTAATGATGGCAGTGGTGGTGGTGGTGGTGGTGTTAATGATGGCAGTGGTGGTGGTGGTGGTGGTGTTAATGATGGCAGTGGTGGTGGTGGTGTTAATGATGGCAGGGTGTGGTGGGTTATTGTGGCAGTGGTGGTGGTGGTGGTGTTAATGATGGCAGTGGTGGTGGTGTGGTGGTGTTATTGATGGCGGTGGTGGTGGTGGTGGTGTTAATGATGGCAGTGGTGGTAGTGGTGGTGTTAATGATGGCAGTGGTGGTGGTGGTGGTGGTGTTATTGATGGCAGTGGTGGTGGTGGTGGTGTTAATGATGGCAGTGGTGGTGGTGGTGGTTTAATGATGGCAGTGGTGGTGGTGGTGGGTGGTGTTAATGATGGCATTTGGTGGTGGTGGTGGTGGTGTTAATAATGGCAGTGGTGGTGGTGGTGTTATTGATGGCAGTGGTGGTGGTGGTGGTGTTAATGATGGCATTGGTGGTGGTGGTGTTATGATGGCAGTGGTGGTGGTGGTGGTGTTAATGATGACAGTGGTGGTGGTGGTGGTGTTAATGATGGCAGTGGTGGTGGTGGTGGTGGTGGTGGTGGTGGTGGTGGTGGTGTTAATAATGGCAGTGGGGTGTCGGTGGTGTTAATGATGGCAGTGGTGGGTGGTGGTGGTGGTGTTAATCATGGCAGTGGTGGTGGTGGTGGTGTTAATGATGGCAGTGGTGTGTGGGGGGTGGTGTTAATGATGGCAGGGGGGGTGGTGGTGGTGGTGTTAATAATGGCAGTGGTGGTGGTGGTGGTTTAATGATGGCAGTGGTGGTGGTGGTGGTGTTAATGATGGCAGTGATGGGTGGTGGTGGTGTTAATGATGGCAGTGGTGGTGGTGGTGTTAATGATGGCAGTGGTGGTGGTGGTGGTGGTGTTAATGATGGCAGTGGTGGTGGCGGTGGTGTAATGATGGCAGTGGGTGGTGGTGGTGTTAATGATGGCAGTGGTGGTGGTGGTGGTGTTAATGATGGCAGTGGTAGTGGTGGTGGTGTTAATGATGCAGTGGTGGTGGTGGTGTTAATGATGGCAGGTGGGGGTGGTGGTGGTGGTGGTGTAATGATGGCAGTGGTGGTGGTGGTGGTGTTAATGATGGCAGTGGTGGTGGTGGTGTTAATGATGGCAGTGGTGGGTGGTGGTGGTGGTGGTGTAATGATGGGGTGGTGGTGGTGGTGGTGTTTAATGATGGCAGTGGTGGTGGTGGATGTGTTAATGATGGCAGTGGTGGTGGTGGTGTTATGATGGCAGTGGTGGTGGTGGTGGTGTATATGGCAGTGGTGGTGGTGGTGGTGTTAATGCTGGCAGTGGTGGTGGTGGTGGTGTTCATGATGGCAGTGGTGGTGGTGGTGGTTTTTAATAATGGCAGTGGTGGGGGGTGGTGTTAATGATGGCAGTGGTGGTGGTGGTGGTGTTAATGATGGCAGTGGTAGTGGTGGTGGTGTTAATGATGGCAGTGGTGGTGGTGGTGGTGTTAATGATGGCAGTGGTGGTGGTGGTGTTAATTAAGAGAGAGTTAAATCCACACTAATTAAGGCAAGCATGGTAAAGTATATTCCTGGCTGGGTTGTGATAGATTGCCGGGGAATATTTATTGATTGAGGTCATTTCAAGCAATTTATCCTCCGAATGTGTTTGTCTAATGATCTTTGCTGCCGTGGTGAAGTGAGCGAGAGAGGGAGAGAGAGAGATAGAGAGAGAGAAGAGAGAGAGAGAGAGAGAGAGAGAGAGAGAGAGAGAGAGAGAGAGAGAGAGAGAGAGAGAGATAGAGAGAGAGAGAGATAGATGTTTGACCTAGCTTGTCTTCCAGTGGCAGTGGATTAGGCTTCTTCATATCGGTGTTATCAGCCGTATCTCATGTAATATTCCCTCGCACCATTCCCTGTTATCTCTGTTCCTTCCTCATTATTTCAGGCAAAGTCAGCGCCCATTCCCTCCCTACCCCTCTTTAAGTAGCCTCATAACCTCTTTTATCTTTCTCAAGCATTCTCCTCCCTTCCCCCGGTCTGCGAAATTTATTTTCCTAAACGAGTTTGCACTGGTGGTTGGCCCTCTACGCATGGCTGTAGTTCCGAAACTAACAACAGGATTTTCTTGAAAATACCCTCAATGTGATTCCCTCACAAAGTTACCATCATAACTCTTAACCTGAACCTAACCTAACCTAACAGTAACCGAAAGTTTGCAAACCTGTTTGGGAAAAAATCATTCGCGGCCCGTCGCACCTAAGACAACGCCCCCCACCCTCCCAACCCAATGTTCCCTTCCCCTCCTACCTCCTCCTCCCTCACTCACTCCACCCCCACCCTTATCACCGTCCCTCCACTCACCTCTCTCCTCCCTTTCTTCTCTCCTGCACAGGTTGGTGAAGAACATGGTGATGGAGACGTATGACAACTCCGGCCACTTCGACATCACCTTCATCACCTTCGTGTGGGTGGCTTTCCTGCCTACCGTCACCACCCCGGCGCTGTACGCGGCATGGTGCATGTCCAGGTGAGCCACGGGGGACAGGGGGACGCGGACGGGCGGACGAGTGGAAGGGCGGGCGGGTGGAAGGTGCGGACGGGTGGAAGGTGCGGACGAGTGGAAGGGCGGGCGGGTGGAAGGGCGGGGCGGACGAGTGGAAGGGCGGGCGGACGGGTGGAAGGGCGGGCGGACGGGTGGAAGGGCGGGCGGGCGGGTGGAAGGGCGGAGGACGGGTGGAAGGGCGGGCGGACGGGTGGAAGGGCGGGCGGGCGGGTGAAAGGGCGGGCGGACGGGTGGAAGGGCGGGCGGACGGATGGAAGGGCGGGCGAATGGGTGGAAGGGCGGGCGGATGGGTGGAAGGGCGGGCGGATGGGTGGAAGGGCGGGCAGATGGTTGGAAAGGCGGGCGGACGGGTGGAAGGGCGGACGGGCGGAGGTGCGGACGGGCGGGCGGTTGGAAGGGCGGACGGGTGGAAGGGCGGGCGGACGGGTGGAAGGGCGGGCGAACGGGTGGAAGGGCGGGCGGGTGAAAGTGCGGACGGGCGGAGGGTGGAAGGGCGGACGGGCGGAGGTGGAGGTGCGGACGGGCGCGATGGCAGGAGGTACACTGATATAGTTAACCATAGAAAGATTGAGAAGAGAGAAGGCAATTCAAGGATTTTTTTTTTTTTTATGATTAGAAGCATTTAAAAAAAAATTGAGGTATGGCTGATTAAATAGGAAAAAAATAGGGCCAGGATTGCATTGTGAGTCTTTTCCACCTTCATTTCCAGCCGCCGAATCCCTCTTCATTTTGCTCCGATAAACGTTTAGTTCTTGAAGTCATAATCATGGAGCAATTAATAACACCTGGCTCTTAATGACCTATTTCCTTGCGCTTTTATTTTCTGCCTCTCCCTTGTCCTAATTAATACTCGCGTACATCATCTTTCTTGCCACTTTCATGTTTATCCCTATAAATCTTTCCATTTCTCCTTATTTTCTCTTTAAATCTTTCTATCTTTCTTTGTTTCTTCCCTTAAATATTTCCATCTTTCCATGTTTCTCCCTTTACCTCTCGACCTTGCAGGGAATAACACAAAAAATGTACTAAAATTCACGTCTGCACTAAAAGAAAAGGTCTTACAACTCTTCAAACTGCACTCAATAAACAACCTTAAAGCCTATAACATTAAGGGTTAAATTTCGTTCACGTGCAATGCCGTATGTTATCAAAATGAAAAGCGTATATTTTCGATACGTATCACGAAATAGTTAAAAGTTACTATGTTAAATATTTATTGCTTTACAGAAAACAGCATTGTTTTAGTATGTTGTTCCTCCTTCATGAAATATAATACATTTCAGATCATAAATAACAGTATGTGAAATTGTAAAGCCAAGTCCTAAATGTGAACGTACATCTGAGCCCAAAAATGTGTGTACGAAAAAAAGTATACATAAGAATTATATAAAAAACTTTGATAGGGACACTTAAAGACAGACAGACAGACAGACATAGTGGAAAGAGATTCATTCATACATACAAAAGATAGTAACTGCAGTAGACAAAGAGAGGAGGAAAGACAGGGACAAATAAAGGTTAACAAAAAGAAATAAGAGAGAGAGAGATGGACAGTTAAGAGAAGGAAATGAGATAACAGGAAAAAAATCATATGCGTGTAGTTGAAGAAACAGACCGATAAATTATAGAGAGAGAGACAGAGAGAAAGAGAAGAGAGAGAGAGAGAGAAAGAGAGAGAAAGAGAGAGAGAGAGAGAGAGGAGAGAGAGAGAGAGAGAGAGAGAGAGAGAGAGAGAGAGAGAGAGAGATGAGAGAGAGAGAGAGAGAGAGAGAGAGAGAGAGAGAGAGAGAGAGAGAGAGAGAGAGAGAAGAGAGAGAGAGAGATAGAGAGAGAGAGGAGAGAGAGAGAGAGAGAGAGAGAGAGAGAGAGAGAGAGAGAGAGAGAGAGAGAGAGAGAGAGCATTAACGTAGACAAATCAATACTTCATATATTTGTTGTGTGTGTAAAAAGAGATGCATAGAGAAAATACAGAATGCAAATGTGAATAATAGACTTTCTCTAATTGCCACACCCAGGTAGAACAGGTAGCTACATGTACAGAAAACAGGTCGGTAAATAGAGTAGAATTATAGGGATGGAAACGTTCAGGAAATGCACTGCAAACGAGAGAAAGGGACAAAGAAAAGGAAAGAAGAAATTGAAAGAACGCCCTTGTGGGAAAGCAAATTCATCGGGGTGAGAGAAAAAAAAGGGAGGGGGAGAGAGAGAGAGAGGAGGAGAGATTGGAGAGAGACGAGAGAGAGAGAGAGAGAGAGAGAGAGAGGAAAAAGGGAGAGAGAGGAGAGAGAGAGAGAGAGAGAGAGAGAGAGAGAGAGGAGATATGCCCATACTCAGTTATCACTAAGTTTACACACTTTTTTTCCTCTCTCTCTCTCTCTCTCTCTCTCTCTCTCTCTCTCTCTCTCTCTCTCTATCTCTCTCCTCTCTCTCTCTCTCCCCTCTTCTCCCTCCCTCTCTCTCTCTCTCTCTCTCCTCTCTCTCTCTCACCAGACCACCAAACACAGGATCCGGAACTACCTGCCACATGGGCTGCAAGGGGCGTCGAGGAGATCACGCCCCCTTCACGCCCTGTTGACTCCTGCCACCGCGTCTCTCCAGGGACATCCCTCCTCCGCCCTCGCCGCCTCCCCCCCCACCGCCACACTACAACCCGCCGGGGGACCGTCGTCTCCGCCGCCCCAACACCCCCAAGCCTTGCCGCCCCCCACCCCGACCACTCGCGACCTTACTCCCCTGGCGATGCCTCCTGAGGCTCAAGGTCAGTGGCCTTAGGAGATACCACGGGTTAAGTGTTGGTAATATATGTATGAGTATGTGTAGGTATTGCGTGCGTAAAAGGATTACTGGCTGTTGTTTAGCATTGTTCCTATGTGTGAGTCTATATATGTACATTTCAGTATTAGTGTAATTTTCTTACGCAAGTGTAAAAGACTTTGATAGAAAACAGTCACCACCACCCCACCACCCTTACTGCGGGTATTGCCTTGTTATATACCAGCGTCACACACACCACTTAACAGACTGCAAATCATCACAATGACTGAGGGAAATACTGCATTGCTTTACAACAAATGACAGTATTATGACAGACTTTATTTCAATTTGCAGCGAAATAATACCCAGCAAAAAGACCAAATGATAACGTGGCGTTTACAACAGCAAAAGGCAGGAATATGAATCCCGGGTTCGCTTCCTGCCGCTGGAGGAACACTTTCAACTTTAGTCCTCAAGTGTCTCTAATCTTCTTACTCTCCTCGGCCTCCGTCACTTCACAACAGAACATTGCTGGACGGGTCTGAGCCGCGCCCGGGTTTGGGACTCGCCGGGGGGCTGCGCCTCGCCGGTTTTATATGCAGCTACTGTATGAAAACCCTTTAATTTACATTTGACGTATAATTCCTTCCTGTCTCAACCTCGGAGCATCGTAACGCCGCACATCAGGGGCGCTTGCGGAAATATCTGTCTGCTGTAGAAAATGTTGTGTTTTTGTTGTCAACCTTTTGTTTTGTGTTTTACTCATGGCCAGGTTACCTTGGTGCAATGAAAGGAGTTAAAGAAAGGTCCCTTAATGAACAGTCAAACACGACCTTTTATTGGCTCATCCACGCCTCCTCTTGTTCAATGGGGACAGTAACTGTCCAATTTATCAGTGAAAAATTCCTGGGAGCGAGTGAGAATTCGAACCCGGCTAACTACAGAATGGCGCGCTAAAGCTCTATCCACTGGACCATCCAGGCATATATGTACGCGTGGCACGCGCGGGGGTGTGTGTGTGTGTGTGTGTGTTTGTGTGTGTGTGTTTGTGTGTGTGTGTGTGTGTGTGTGTGTGTTTGTGTGTGTGTGTGTGTTGTGTGTGGGGTGTTTGGGGTGTGTGTGTGTGTGTGGGGTGGGGTTTTGTTGGGGGGGGGGGGGGGGGGGTGACTGGTGTAGGATCCTAGACCAGTCATTATTATTCGTAATGCATGGATGGAACTCGCATGCTGAATGAACAGGGAATCATGCCTACGTTTGGTGTTAGAGTATACTGTTAGGTGCGTGCATGGCGGCGCACAGACAGGCCGCCCCCTTTAACCCGTCTCTGTTTCCCAGGGCCAGCCGGACGCCTCACATGTACTTTGCGGGTTCAGGTTATGCTCGTAGGCTCAGGGAGGGGCCGCCGCGCCTCCCCCCATGGAGGCACGTGGCGGTGGCGGTGGTGGTGGTGGGGGACGCCCCGGGCCTGTCTTTGTGTGTCATCGCCGTAATAAGGATCAAAGAAAGACAATTGGGTGTGGTGTGATAGTTTACCAAACTGAAACATGTATTGATAAACTACATAGATTTGTGATAAACAAATACTTAACAGTGAATGGAATGGGCGTATTTATATAATAATTTGATTAGCGAGGCACAAAGGGATGTGGAATGAGCTGTGGGCTCTTGTGGACTCCCTTGTGTCTGTTAATTGCTGGTTTGGTTTGGGATGTCTACCTTTTTAAAGCTGAAATAATATGTTCAATATATTACGATTTTAGCCGCATGTACACAAATTAGACTAATTTAGTTTTAAAATTTAGAATATGTAATGACTGTTAGTGTTTCTTAAATATCTGTCGGGGACTTGCTTAGCCCCTGGTATAA
>JACEEZ010013592.1:0-42500 GCA_016584305.1 Chionoecetes opilio
CCCCCGCCACTCATGCTGCTCCCCGGCCCCCCACAGCCTCCCCGCAGCAACACCCCCACCAGCCGCGATGACGTCCTGCGGAACCCTCGGGGATCCTGGGGGACCCGGGGTCGGGCCCGGGGCGGAGCAGCCGTTTGGGACTGTGACCTCAGCACCTCCAGTGGTGACAGTCAGCAACGGGAAGCCACGCGCTGCCCTGACCTCGCTCCTCCCTGCGGGGCCCACCCCCTTTTCCTGCCTCACTCACACCGTGTTGTGTTTTTTGGTGGACGCCAGCAGGACAAAGGTGGTGAGTTGAGGGCGTGGTGGTGGGCGGGGGGACCCTGCAGCAGAAAGTTTTGGAAAAGGGGCAGGACCCTGCACCAGGGCGGGAAACAGCGCAGGCGGTCAGGCCAGGGAACCCCCGGCCAGTGTTGCTTTGCCTTGTTATCAAGGTCTGCCTAACAACGGCCTCCCCTACCACTATTTGGGAACATTTTCTACCTGTTAGGTAAAAAAGGGTAGGGGGCCCGTTAGAAAAGGCATTAGGTTCTAGCCAGGAAACTAGGTCTAGGGGGGAAAAATGGGAGGCATAGGGCTTCAAGTTAAGGAAACCCAGTTTAGAAAAGGGAAACCCAAAGGGGAAGGGTGTAGAAACTCTATGCGTTTTGGGGATGCTTTTCAGGGTTTTGGGGGGTAGGCAAATTAGAGGACATTTCCGGGGAATTTAAGTGAATGGGTTTTGAGTATAGGCGTCCGGAATCCCACCTTAGGGAGGGGATAAATGTAAAAAGAGGGTATCCCCTTAAAAAAAAGGGGTAAAGCAAGAACCCTAGAAAAGGGGGCGGGTGGTGTTTTGTCAGGCGGATCGGTATAGATTTGAGGGACTAATGTAGGAACCTTGAGGCAAGCGAAGATTTTTTTTGCTGCTAAATTAGAGTAAAAAGAAGAGGAAAAAAAGGGGGAACGATCATCTTAGTAGTCTGCTATTACAGTTAAAGGAGAGGGGCTGTATAAAAAATAAAAGGGAAAATATAACAAGATTAGTAGATTATTAGCAAACCGACGGGAAAACAGAAAATAGTTATGGGGACATAATGGACACATAGGTTACTAGGGGAGAGGTAAAGGGGAAGGGGATACTACTTTTAAAATTTTGTTGAGCCAAACGAGTTAGAAATCAAAATACGACAAGGGGAAAGGGGGTAGAGTAACATGGGCGAAGAGGGGGGGAATCCTATAGATTATGTGCTAGTAAATAAAAAATGCCAGGAAGATGGTGAAGGATATTGGATGATAGGGGGGTCTGGTAGATATAAATAGTGACCAAAACATATATCTTAAAATTATAAAAAAAAAAACAAAGGGAGAATAAAAAGGGAAAAAAATGCACAACAAAGTGGACTTAGACGGGAAAATTGGGAACTTTTAGGAGGGACTAAAAACAGGTTTTTTTTGGAAAGGGGGAAAGGGGGGTGGATGAAATAAAACCAAGTCTGTGGGAGACAATAGATGGAATAGCTGGGAAAGGATAGGTAAGTGAAGCAAAGGACCGGGGAAAAAAGTGAAATAGGTGGTGGAATATGAGTTTAAAAGGGGGCGGGGAAGGGAAAAGAAAGACCCAAAACAGGGCACAAAAGAGACTCAAAGGAAGTAGAGGGAAAATGAGGAAGTTAAATTGAGGAGGCATGGATGGGTAAAGAAAAAACGAGAGAAGTAAAACCTTTTGGGAAAGGCTAGGGCAAAATGGAGGGAAATTGTGGAGAACAAAAGGGAGAAGGGTGAGGGGGGTGGGGTTTGGTATACTTTTTTAAGAAGGAAACAGGGAGCAACCGTGCGTAATAAATTTTAGGGGGAGACGAAGGTGAAAGACCTGAGAGTATTAAGGGGAGATCAAGAATTTTTTGGGAGGAGGTGGGGGGCATGACTGGCGGGTAAATTATAAAGTAAATTAGGAAAAAAAGGAAAATAGATAGGGAATGGATGAACATTTCTAAGGAAGAAAAAGGATTATTTAAAAAAAAGCTGAAAAATAGGAAAGAGGGCAGGGATGGTATACCAAACAATTGTATAAAAAGGGGGTGAGGTAGGTTTGGGTTTTATGGCTTTTAGGCAATTTGGCAGGATAAGAGGCCCCAAAGGAATGGAAGGGGGGTAGGGTTCTCTATTACACAAGGGAGGTCACAAAATAGAAAGCCTTGAAAATTATCGACCAATAGCAGTAATGGATACGGTGGGAAAGATATTCAGGGTTCTAAATGGGGGATTTGTGAATGTTGTGAAGAAAAAGAGTAGGGGGGGGGAAAAGAATGGCTTTCGCAGGGGTAGGAAGGTAGGGCAACATTTCGAGTTAGTTCAGTGATAGAAAAAAAGAAAAGGGTGGGGGAAAAATACCTTGCATTCCTTTACATTTAAAAGGCTTATATAGGGTCAAAAGGGTTTGCTTTGTAACTTTACTGTCTAAATTGGGATTAGTGACAGAAAAAGTCAGCATAATAGATGTATGATGGGACCACGGGCATGTACAGCTTGGGGACAAAAGACAGAGTGGGTAGGTGTCGAAGGGGGTTAGGGAGGGCTGCGTGTTATCACCGTTACTTTTTTTTGGGTTATATCAGAGGAATTTGCAAATTTGGGTTTGGGAAAAAGGTATGGGATAAGGGTTGGGGAGGAAAATTTTAGCATTTACATATGCTGACGACATAGTTGTCATAGTAGGGCAGTGGAGAAATTAGGGGATCTACATATAGTCGCACAGTATGGGAGGGGTTTGGGATAAATTTAACAGTGAGAAAAATCAAGTCCTGGGTTTTAAAAAAGGGGAGGCACGATGGGGGATGAGTTGGGAAAAGGGAGACCTGAGGATAGGGCGCCCAGTCTATAAATACCCAGTATCACGGTAGATGGGGGAAAGGGGCAATGGCGAAACAGGATAAAAAAGGAAAAACAATCAGTGGGGGGGAAGGCTTGGGAGTGTACAAGATGTAGGGGAAACGGTAAGGTAGTAAGGGGTTGTGGAAAGGCATGGCAGTACCCCACCCATGTATGGGGGAAGTGTATAGGTGGGCGGGAGGAAGCTGGACAAAGTTAGAGGGAGTCCGAAAGGGTAGGTAGCCTTTCCAGAGGCAAACAGGGATTAGCAGTGGAGGCGATCAGGGGGGAGGCAGGGTGGGCCTTTTCGGAGGAAAAGGGAAAATCAGTGCTTAAATTTCAAATCAGGCTAGAAAAAAGGGTGAAAACAGGGGGGCTCGAAAGTTTATGAGTGGATAGGACGAGTATAAATGGGATGATCAAGCAGCGTGGAGAGGAAGGTGGGTTCAGGGGTTTCACAGTGGATAAAAACCCCTCTAGTGAGGGGGGGGTTAAGCGAAAGGGGAAAGACCAAGTTCAGAGGCGGAGGGGGATGTGGGGACGAGGTGGGGGGAAGATTCTCCCAATTGGTACAAGGGGAAGCCACCAAAGTGTGGTTTTTTTATGATGGTAGCTTGGGGAATGGTTTATTATTTTTAAACAAGGACAAAATCTCTGGGGTCAAAAGTAGAAATATAAAGGGCAAACGAAGGAAACAAAATATGTCAAAAGTGTATGGTAAAACTAGATGAAACTGTAGATCACCTGGGTTTTAAAGTGTCCAAGGTATGTAGGAAAGAGAGCGCTTATAGCATAGGGGCCGGGAGTAGGCGTGGTCAGTTGGGATGGGGTGGCGAGGGGAAAATAGTGGGGTAAAGGAATTTCTTTTAGGGTTTAGTAGGTACAGGAACCATAGAAGAATCTTGAAGGGGGTTAAAATATTTCGAAAGGTTGGGTAAAAAAGCAGAGATTAGGCCTAATCCTACAAGCCCCCAGGGGGCCAGCCAAAATGGCTTTTAACTTGCCTGAAAACCGTGGGTTTTGCTCCCCCCCCTAAAAAAGAAGAAGAGGGCGCGCCTTTATTTGTTTGGGGAAAACTGCAGTTTCGCCATACTCCATCACCATTTTCTTTTCCCCCCAACGCTTGGGGGGGCTGGGCAAAACTGGGTTTTTTATGGGGGAGGGAAAAATTGTTGTAGTAGCTAAAATTCGTAATTTTTGGTGCCTGGCGACTTTGCGTGGCAGTGACTGGCGACTGGGGTTATTACAGTGTACCTTGTCTACAAGTAATTTGGTATATTCAGCACTTTTCGTTTTTTTATGGGTAACAACAGACGATTTTTATATACCCAAAGGAAAATCTGGGTGAAGGGGTTTAAAGATTTTTCATAATTCATTAGCCACGGTTTTACTCACGCGAGCTGATCTCCATAGTCTAAATGAACAGGGGAAAAAAAAATGTTTTTTTCTATTTCTGCTACCCGATGTCTAGCTCTTTACTGCCTGTCTACCTCCTCCCCCTCCATCTATTGTCTATCTATCCGTTTTTATTCACTTTTCTTACTGAACCACCTTTTTCACACTTCCTTCCCTGGTTTACCGCCGCTTTTATATTAGAACAATGATTATATGTGCCTGTTTTCCCCTTGCTGCACGTCAACATTGTTTTGGTGGGGCTGTGGTTAATGTGGTGGAGGCTGGGGTTAATGGATAGGTGTGGGGGTAAGTGGTAAGTGGTGGTGGGGGCTGTGTTTAATGTGATAGGTGTGTGGGAAAGGGGGTAGGGTTGTGGTGGGGTTTTGTGGTTAATGTGTGGGGTTGGTGGGGTCGGGGTTAATGTGGTAGGGTTGTGGGGGGGGCGGGGTTAATGTGGTAGGTGTGGGGGGTTTTGGGTTAATGTTGTGTGTGGTGGGGTTTGGGTTAATGTGGTAGTTGTGGTGGGGTTTTGGGGTTTAAATGGGGTAGTGTGTGGGGGGGGGGGTGTGGTTAATGGGGTATGTGTTGGTGGGGGCTGGGGTTTAAATGGGTAGGGTGGTGGTGGGGGGGGGTTTAATGTGGTAGGGTGGTGGTGGGGGCTGGGGGTAATGGGGTATGATGGTGGGGGCTGTGGTTAATGTGGTAGGGGGGGTGTGAGGGTTTTGTAAATGGGGTAGGGTTGGTGGGGGGCCGGGTGTCTGTGTAGAGGGTTTAGGGAAAACTTCTCGATGGGAGTTCTCGGGGAAAAAACCAACCTAGAACTCTCGCCGACGTGGAAATTTTAACCAAACCTGGACTTTAGTACCTAATTTAAACCTAACTGATAAAAGCATTGCTGGTATTTCATCCCAAATACAGCCGGCAAAATCCTGATTAAATGTAGCCTATATATTGGGCCCTGTAATACAGGAATTGGAACCTCGACGACGGTGGCGGGTTCCGATGGGCGCCTTTTTCCCAGGTACCGTGTGGAGAGGTTTTTGAGGTGGGCCCCTTTTGACTTCGTTTGACCCCTATACTCCTGTTGTTTGGGTTTTACAGGAGTTCGTACCAATTTTTAATTCGTACCCGGTTTTTTGTTAGTTGTTTCGTACACTGTTTTTTGAGTTTTTCCGCATCCCTGGTGTCGATCGCGTACCTCTGTGATAAAGTTCAACTTGACCCGAGTGACAAAAACGCTATTTTTTCATTTAAACTACGAAAAAATTTTTTTTTGTGAAAAATCTATGGTGTACGAAAAATTTTGTGTACGAACTGACTGCACCCGTTTGTTTTCCGGGTTATTGTTTTTAAGAGTGGAATTCGTTTTTTATGGGGGAAGAGAGAGAGAGAGAGGAGAGGAGAGAGAGAGAGTGTGTGTGGGGTGTGTGCCCTTCATTCCCCCCCGGGGTTTTGTCCACGAAAGTTGAACTCGCGATCGCCATTTTTCACCCCCCCCAAATACCTTAACCCTCCCGGAAGAGTTTGGACTGATTATTATGATCTGGGGGAATGTTGGGACCTCACACACCACCATCCACGCTCTAGGGGGACAGAAAACGCCCGCTTTGTCGGGAAAAAAACCCAGGGGAAGCGAGTGAGGATCGAACGCCCGCCATACAAGGGCCCCAGCTAAAGTCTTAAACGTTTTAATGATGCGGCGGGTGTGGTGTGTGGGTGTGTTATTCACATGGTCTTAAAAAAAGCCGGGACTCGTGATCGCCATCCATCACCCTCCCCGAGCTTTTAACCCCCCTTCACACCCAATTTTTCCTTGGCTATACAAAATTATATTTTGTCGAGCCATTAAAATTACGAAAAGTAACGAATATACCAAATTAGTAGGGAAAAAGGAACAAAACGGCATAGCTAAAATATGCTTATATTTACTAAAAAAAAAACACTAATGGTAGCAAAATTACAATGGAAAATTCGGTCTGGTCTCGGGGGTTGCTTAAAAGGGAAATTTATAAGGAAATGCAAAAAAAAAAAAAAAAAAAACCTACAATGAAATACAGGGCTTTCAAGAAAACGTCTCGGTAAAGTTTAAAAAGTTTTCCTTTAATTATGAAAGGGCTGCTAAATGGTCTGGTTTGCTCGAAAGCTACTCAAAAAGTCCCATTTTTTTTTGTTTTTGTATTTAAAGACGGGGGGGGTTTTTAAAAGGGGGGCAATTTCAGGATGGGGAGAAAGGGGGAGTAGATATTTTAAAAGGGAAATCCCCGTTAGGTCTCCCCCGCCCCTTGACTTCCTTATTTTTTTATGTTCTTAACCCCCTACGCCCCGAAAGTAATTCCATTGTAATTTGGGGAATTAGACATTTTTTAGTGAATATAAAATTTTTTAAAAAATGACCCTTTTTGTATCCCTTTCACTAAATAATTTGGGATATTTTGGACTTTTTGTAATTTTTTGGTCGACAACAGACATTTTAATAAAAAGGAAAAATCTGGGGTGTGAAGGGACTAATTTAACCCTTTTTTCAATCGATAAAAGAAATGCAAGGCATTACTTTTCTGAACGCAAAAGTAGCAGGCGACACCACTTCTTTCATTGTTGCCAAGATAAAGAGCTTGATTCATTATTGTTCGAATTTTGCTGTAACATTTCTTTACGCACAATGAAAGGTGCAGGGGGGCATTTTTCTGAATTTTTTATATTTTTTAAAAATTTTAAAAGAAAATTTATGGCGGACACCCCCAAATGCGTTTGATAACTTTTCCCGCGGCTGTCCAAAAATGAAGAACAGAGTAAAGGGTTTTTGCGATTAATTATGTGACCTGCAGAAAAAAGGAGGGTAACTTTTTTTCGTGGACAACTGTTTTTTTAAAGGGTCACAGAGAAACCTTTAAAAAACCCGGTACATTTATTGAAAGCCCCCACCTGCACTCCAACCCAAACTGCTGGGGCCCCTTACCCCTCACAGAACACAAGGGCACGGGGCCACCACATATGTAACACACTGCTCACCACCACCCATTGCACACAGGGCCTCCCCCAGGGACGGGTAAACCACACTTGCCCACAACAACCACCTCAAAAATGGATCTTCATGTGCTTGGCAATATCCTTCTTTGTCTTAAAAACTTGCTACAATATCACACTTGAACTCCCCCCAAGCCATTTTTTCTAAGGTGTGGTGTTGATTTAAAGGTATAAAAACCTTTTTCCCACACTCTAGCATTCGGATTCTTACACCCCTGTGTATCAGGGTGTGTGTGGTGAGGGGAAATCTTGCGTAAATCTTTCCCACACTCTAGACATTCATAAATTTTTAAAACCCCCTGTGTCAGGGTTGTGTGGTGAGGGAACTCTTTTATAAAACTTTTTCCCCACTCTAAACATTCATATTCTTTAAAACCACTGTTATTAGGGTGTGTTTTTGGGGAGGTCACTCTTTTAGTAAATTTTTTTCCCCCACCTAAAACATTCTAATTCTTTCACCCTGTGTGTCAAGGGTGTCTCTCAAGCTTACTCTTTCATTGAAAGTTTTGAACACTGCTGGGACTTCATCCGTGTGCCCCGGGCCTGAGCTGCCCCGCCCCCAGGTGATTTTTTCCATCACCCCTGTGCCTCCCCAACCTGAGGGAGACGATCCTGCTGCTCCCGGCCACTCATGTGCTGCCCCGGGCCCCGCAGCCTCCACCGCAGCAACACTCCCCCCCACCCGATGACCGGCCTGCGGGAACCCTCGGGGATGTTAGGGAGCCGGGGGCATCCGGGGGAGCGCCGGCTTGGCTGTGGGGTCACACCTCAACAGTGGTGAAGTCAGCACACAGAAGCCAGCACTGGGCCCCGCACTCGCTCCTGCCGCGGGCCACACCCGCTTCCGCCTCACTCCCCACCCTGTTGTGGGGGTTGGACCCCCCAGAGGGCAAAAGGGGTGACGTTGAGGGGGGGTTGGGGGGTGGACACGCAGCAGCAATTTGGAGAGGGCAGGTCCTGCACCAGGGCAGGGCACGACGCAGGCGGTGCAGGCCAAGGGGAAACCCCTGGCCCGTTGCGTTTTTTCCCGTTATAAAAGTCTGGCCCTAAAACGGCACTCCCCCCCCAGCTACTTTTTACATTTTTCCCGTTAGGTCCAGCCCTTTTTTTGTCTTGGGTAAATTTTCAGTTTACCAAAACTCCCATCACCCTTTTCTTTTTCCCCCCCCCGCCCGGGGGGCTGTGGCAAAACGGGGGTTTTGGGGGGGGGGGAAATTGGCTTCACGGGGTTTAGAGCCCCCAGAAACATAACCTTTCAGAACCTTAACCACCTTAAAACTGCGGTTTTATTATCATGGGCATTTGGGTTTCTACCGTAGATAACAAAAGTGCCCCCTGCATAATGTCGCCAGCCACCTCCATAGGCAATTTTGGGGGAGAGAAGCCTAAAAAGCCGGCTTCTTACGGCTTCTTTCGGCTTTTCTCTCGTTTTCTGCCCCGCCAGAAAGGGTGACATTTTGGGGTTTTGAGGCCGCCCGTCGGCCTCAAAGCGAAACTGTAAAAAAATAGCGTATTTTCGCGACCTCTCTGGCACGGTCTGGATGGGTAGTCCCCCGGGGGTCCTGTTTTTGCGAGGGGGTCTAGAACGGTTCAGCCCCGTCCGTCCGGGCCGACCCATATAGGAGGCCCCTTTTGGCCAGTGTGGGGGAAATGGCGCTGCGCATACATCAGCGGGGAAACACCAGGACTTCTCGTCTGCTGATAAGACTGAAACACCATGATGGCTGACCATAAAACAAGTATCACAGGGGTGGGAGTTGTAAAGTTTTACACAGGTTAAAAGGGGGACGACAAAAAGGATATTGACAAGATGGACGCCTGCCCCCTCCACAGTTCAGTTCAGTACCGCCCACTCGATCCCCCAGCCAACAGGAACGACGAATGGGACGGGGCCAGTCTCGATGTATTTTCGCGACCATCAGTCCACCCTGACCCGGTCCGGACTGGACTGAACCAGGGCGGTGAACTGAGCGCTAAAGAAAATGCGCTAAAAACAACCACACTGACGAAAGTGTGTGGTGCCAGGGTTTATATAGGTTGTTACTGACACCTTTAAAAGAATGACATTCTCTGTTAAAATAAAATCTCCGCGTCACAACTGAATTGAGAGTTGAAATTAGTCATATGACTTCACTATTTAATTATAGTACGAACACTTCTCGCTGCGGAGATTACTGAAATGGGAATGAACTTAATGTTAGTAAGGGGATATGCTGCCACCAGCTCAAGCGAGTAGTTCTCTGGTTTGCTCCCTGAGCACGTTTTAATATACATGAGAATTATTGGTAGTCGGGGTGGATATTTAGTATTACACCGAGTGAGGCTGAAAACTCTTTTTGGAGACTTGGGGAAGTATTTCCATAACACGGAATAATCACCTGGGGTTTTACAAATAACACAAGAAACTATATTTTAAAACATCATCCTATTTATTCATCATGAAATATTATTTCTCTTGTTTGAGATCTTAGACACATATATAAGCTCTAGTCCGGCACAGGAAAGCTCTCCCGAGCATAACCTCCCTCACTGAATCCTATTCTTAGAATTACCATCTACGTATACAACATGCCGCTGAACACTTGAAGGCATACATGGAGAATATAAGGGGGGGGGGGGAATGTAAGAGTAATAATGTTGTTCGCGTTCACTAAACCATGTGACGTGGTTTTTCTCCAGACTGAGACATTCGTCGGAACCCTGAGGGAAGTGAGGGAGAGACTCACTGGAGTGAAGTGAGTGAGAGACTCACTGGAGTGAAGTGAGTGAGAGACTCGCTCCCTCGTGGCAGGAACAAAACCGAGGTTGGGAGAAGCGGGAAAAAAAGGAATGTTCGGATCCTTAGGACCGGCCTCCCCTGAAGGGATTATCAGACCTCTAATGACTCTAATTAACTAATGAAACAAGTATACATATGAAATGGCTGCCTATAATGCAGTTCTTTTACTTTGATATAGAAGAATTTAATATGTTTACTCTAATATCTAGGGAAAGGTGTTCTCCCTTTTTGTTCAGCCTACGAACATGTTTTTCAGAGCGACGAGGTATTGGAGTCGGAATAGAAATTTGGTCGACTTTCAATTTAGCGAATAACTCGACTAACCCACCCATTTATGAACGTGATCTGTCACTATTGTGTCTATTTTGAAGGACATTAAGAATCTAAGAGTGTTCCTTGATCTGTCAGGAGGGTAAGGGGAGGATGAAAAGTTTTGAATCTACTAGTTACCGATGATCGCGAAATAAATGTCCCACGCATTTGGACTCGTATCCGGAGTGTATGGGGGAGGTAGTGGGGGGAGGGGGGGAAGGTAGAAGTGGGAGATAGAAAGAAAAAAATGATAGAAAGATAAATATTACGCGAACAAAAGTTTTGATTGACCTTAGTATAATAAGGATAACCTGTTCCCCCAGATGCTGGGTCTAGGTGACAACTTGCCCCAGAACAACATATGGAGATTGAAACCTTTTTCCTTCTTACAGACATAACCCGGGAATTGTATGATAGGAATTCCCATCCTATCTCTTCCGAATTCCGGGCATTACAAGTGTACCGTCGAATGAAAGCCATTAATAAGTTACGATAACTGACTGACGATATTGTGAATGGATCACAACACATATCCTTCACATTAATGTTTTTTTGCTCCATAAACCAAGGACTATTAATAGGGCAAGGTAAAGAGGCGGGCACCTACGGACATCATATGGGGCTGGCTGGGTCGAGTTCCACATTAGTGACTTATTTTTTTATTAACTGCTGCACCTGATGGCAAGGGTCAGGTTTAATGAGGGATTTCATTAACTGGCCATCATCTGCCCGCCAGTGCCCGGGATTTTCCGCTTTGGTGGTTGGACTGATTTATATTTTGCTTGGAAGATAGGAGGGCTGTTTTTCATTCATGGCTAATTTTTGGCATTAAATTAATCTCTCTCTCTCTCTCTCTCTCTCTCTCTCTCTCTCCTCTCTCTCTCTCTTCTCTCTCGTCTCTCTCTTCTCTCTCTCTCTCTGCTCTCTCTCCTCTCTCTCTCTCTCCTCTCTCTCTCTCTCTCTCTCTCTCTCTCTCTCTCATCTCTCTCTCTCTCGTCTCTCTCTCTCTCTCTCTCCTCTCTCTCTCTCTCTCTCGTCTCTCTCTCATCTCTCTCTCTTCTCTTCTCTCTCTCTCTCTCTCTCTCTCTCTCTCTCTCTCTCTCTCTCTCTCTCTCTCTCTCTCTCTCTCTCTCTCTCTCTCTCTCTCTCTCTCTCTCTCTCTCTCTCTCTCTCAGTTTAATGAATTACTGTATGGGTATATGGGACTCAACAAATACTTTTCTCAACTTTACTTTTTAGCGTTTTAAAAACTGCAAAATATTGCAGCTAAACTAGCTATTAGAGGAGCTAGAAAGAAGGATCACTTTACTCCTATCATAAAGAGTTAAAGTGGTTAACAATTAAGACAGATGATATTTATGAAAAATGTTTCACTGTTTATAAGGCTGTCAATGGGTTGTATCCGGAGTGGTATCTAGTTTTCCATTGTCAGGTAAATACAGCCAGTACAACAAGGCAGCTAAAAGACCTTATGTGCCAAGAGCCAGAACAGACTGGTGCCAGAACCCATCACTACAAGGCCTTAACTATGGAACAATTTGCCTTCATGCATCATTAATTATGGAAGTCTACACTTTTAAGTCTTGACTTATAAATTTACTTTTAATTGACCCTAAGTGAACTATAATTTGTTTCCCCATATCAAATAGCAGTTGCATATGTTAGTAGTATTTTAAAGATATTTGAAGTGACTTAGTTCTTATTGTTTAATGTTATAATTGATTTCCTTTTAATGTTTCGTTTGACTTTCTTTTTATGTATTTTTTTTTATTTGCGTGACTTTCAGAAGAAGTTTCATTTTTATTATATATTGTCATAGAACATCTGTGATGTAGTTTGGATAGTAAAACCATGTTTCATGGAATAAGATATTTATTTATTTATTTACTCCCCCTCTCACTCCTTCTCTCAGAGTCTTCTTCTTCATCTTCGGTCGGATAACACTTCATGCAACCGGCACATACATACCTGAAACATAGACTGTGTTACTATTGCAGATTAAACCCTTGCCATGAAAGGAAATAGAGACAGACAGCATTATGAGTGTTTGTTCATACATGACAATAGTCATGTTCATAGTTTCATCCTAAATTTTACCGATATTTGCCACCTTTATAGATGAACAGGGTAAATATACAAGGAAATGCAAATAATATAAAAAGTATGTTGTTGATGTGTACCTTTATAGAAGTTTTATAAGGACAAGTAAAAATTAATAACAGAAGCAAATAATCCAACTATACACTTAAATAAAAAATGTATTTAAACCTCAGATTTTAATGCACAGAGGGCCAGTGTAATACTGATTGGTCAGATAATTGCAACCAAAGTAGCCAGTAAATACGATTAACATTCATATTCAACAAATACAATTTCTCATAACTAGTTTCATAATTTTGTATTTCCTATATGCAGAAACACTCTTGACCCATAACCTAATCCTACTTAATGTCACCAAACCGAACGTATTAGGTATATACACTGATGCTCCTGTAGTACTTTTTCAAAGTTTAGTGTATACACACAACCCTCGCTTTTACGGACCTTTATATAACAAATATCGGCTTCAACACTTTTTCTGCCAGTCCGGTATATGCGTGCTTTTACCGAATAAGTTCAGTATATGCGTTGTACGGTTCTGATTGTTTTTAATTGCCCTGTATTCGTGTAGTATTTGTGATGGCTGCATGTATGTAAGTATACGAAACTTTCGTCAGATGTAATGGACAAAGTTCACGATACACGGAATTAGTCGGAAATAGGGAACTCTCACCTAATATAACGACCAC
This sequence comes from Chionoecetes opilio, assembly GCA_016584305.1. Taxonomy (NCBI): domain Eukaryota; kingdom Metazoa; phylum Arthropoda; class Malacostraca; order Decapoda; family Majidae; genus Chionoecetes; species Chionoecetes opilio. The sequence goes on from JACEEZ010013592.1 coordinate 13,150, forward strand.
AATTTGTTATATGCGAAAAGTTCGGATCACTCGGATAATTATAACCTCGCATCCTTCCCCCAATTTGTTCGTCAAAGCGAGAGATCATTTACACCATTAATTATATGTCAACATAAAAATCAGGTACACCAAAATATAGCCATTAATCCTTCTTTCATAAACATACTAATTTAACCAAAATATACAGAAATACACCATATATATATATATATATATGGTAAATCTTAAGAACAAGGGCTCCACCCCCTATCTTCTTCTTATAGCCAACAAGCTTGGGGACATGGTGGAAACTGGGGTTTTTGGGTGGGGGAGCACACACATAAGGGAAATATGGCCCCCACAAATAAATCTATAAACTAGGGAAATTTCCCTAGTTCATAGACTTTATCGGGGCCATATTTCCCTTATATGTGTGCTCCCCCACCCAAAAACCCCGGTTTCCACCATGTCCCCAAGCTTGTTGTCTATAAGAAGAAGAAGAAGATAGGAGGTTGAGCCTTTATTTTAAAGATGACAAAACTCTACAGACCTAACCTAGCACCCTCCCTCGAGCCCATCGGGCTGTGCACTAACCTAACCTGACCTGACCTGACCTAACCTAACCTAACCCTACTGGACTTAGTTTTTCTCAAGAACCTGAAATTTAATATCGGCCATGTAGGCAAAGTAAGGATCGGCACTCATTAAAATCTAAACAGATGTGTTAAGGACAGTAAGTATAACACATAGAGCCAACATTTGGTCAGCTTACCGTGGAGCCCTTGTTCTTAAGATTTTCCCTCAACGCAATGCTAGTCATTTCCACAATACCTATCAGCACCTCTACCTACACATTAATATTGTTCATGTCCGTCAACAGTAATGTAATGCATACTTAAGATATCTTGCAATGTTTTGTGGTGGAATTCGGATGATGGTGAAGGTTTATGGTACTCTCGTCTCCGTCGGCGAGTGTTCCAACATTTTCACGTTCTCAACAAGTGTGAGAGATCTCTAAGAACCAAAATTGGAGCATAATGAATCAGCGAAAACGTTTCCGGTCTGGTTTTGATTGCATAATTAGTAAAATTAGAAAAACAACGTCTGCTGTTATGGTTAAAGGACTAGAGAAAGTTATTTCACCAGACGATCGACGTTCTCCTATCACCATGTCATTCCATTTTAGCTCTATTAGTGTGGTCCGAAAGTAGCCCGTGCTACTAAATGTAAAATCAGGCTAATTTGTGCCATATTTATCATCGAAATTCAGCAAAAACTACTACGTCTCAGCTAGGCCCTAGCGTCAGCCTGAAAAGACATGATCATTCTTTCACCAGTTTTAAAGTTGTCCTGTCGTGTCATTAACCTTGTATATTCTTGTTCGTGGTCTTAAGGTAAGTGCATGCTTCTGAATGTACTTCTATGTGTTTACTTGTGTCCTGTTATCTGTAATTACAGTATTTCTACGACGATACTCACTGTGTCAGAATCTCTGCCCGTCCCGCCATATTTGTTGTTATCTCTGACGTCACGGCAACAAGCGGGAAGCGAGCCCTGGCTCTCGCTTCTTAAGCCCGGTTCCCACCTTCCCGCTTGTACGGCCGCCATACAACAACAAAGACGTCACAATGACGTCACAACAAAGTCTACCGCACCGCCGTACCGCTGTAACGGCCGCCGTACAAAGTTAATTCAAGTCATCTCTCCCGCTCGGCGGTGTCCCGCTCGAGCGGAGTTGCCAACTGTGCCCAGTTACCACAAATACCACTCAAGCGGTGATGATGGTGACGTCATTGTTGAGCGGTGTTGTTGTAAGACGGCCGTACAAGCGGGCTGATGGGAACCGGCCTTTATGGCTTCTTACGGCTTGACCAGCTGGGCCAATCCGTAAGAAGCCGGCTTCTTAAAAGTGCCCCGCCATAACAGAAAACGCAAGCTGCAAGAAGCCGGCTTCTTACGGCTTCTTCACCAAAATTCGCCTTATATATTACGAATTATAGCATCACTACTGATGTGTATGTGCCACTTAATTAAGATGATACACAGTAGTTTATATCATGACTGTATAATCTACCCTGTTTCATCGTTGTTTTCTGCTTTGTATCTGCAAGTATAGACGGTTTACAATTTCACTACTAGTTTTTTTTCGCGCGACGACAACGGCGGCAAGACACTCAGAACATAAACACTAGCTGGCGATCTTAGTGTAGCCCGTTATCAAGTCATCACTACGGTTGATATTTTTTGAATTTGTTCATTTATAGCCATACTATGACACAGATGAAGACACAAAATGACAGACTCTCCAGATAGCCCCTTCTAACTTTCCTGAAATCAAGGATGTAGAAATGTAAGTATGAACGCCACCAGACGTCTGTACATCGAAAAAACGTTGTCCTGGCGACTTTAGTGTTATCTACGGTACATTGTTTGCCCATTGTTTTACAGGGACCAGCACGTGTAGGTCTCACAGCCTCTTGTAGCTTCCTTATGTTCTTATGTTCGATAGAGGGGACATCTTACCTACCCTTCCCTAACCCCTTCACACCCAGATCTTTACTTTTGCTATAAAAAAAAGTATGTTAGCGATAAATTACAAAAGTAACTGAATATAGCAAACTAGTTAGTGGACAAGGATACCAAACAGGTCATAGCTATAAAATGTTGCTTATAGTCACTAAAAATTGTCCTAATGGTATCCAAACTTACGTTCTGGGCTTCAAGGGGTTAACCATGATAACGAGACAATTGTTTTATTTTACACAATATTTAAAAACATCAGTTTTATTAGTAGCTTGGGTCCTCACATTGTATTTAAGCATTGGGTCTAACCCTTTTTTATTTTTTCTAGGTTAGAGGTGACGAGAGAAAACCCACCCCCCGCCCCTCCCCCCACCGCCCCGCAAAAAGGGTTTAAGTTCCCCCCTTTTTTGTTTTTGATGCCTAGGGATCCCCACCCCTTTGGGGTTTTTTCCCAAATGCCCTTGGGGATCGGGGCCATGGCTTTGGTTTGTTTTGTAATAGAAAACAGTAGAACGGGTTTTTGACACTCCGAAAACTACGCGCGCTGGGCTGCGTCCCCGCCCCCCATGGTCTTTCTGCTGTCCCATTCACTTGCTGCATATGACAAATCATAAGACTGTTATCGGGTATATATGATATACTGTAATCTTCGTAAATGTTTGTTCTAAATATTATAAAATTAAAAAAACAGAAAAACCACTAAAGAAATGCCACAAACGAGATTGAAAGGGAAATGCATGAACTTAATACTCCCTTCAAGTCTTCGCCATTTAAAACTTTGCGAGTCTACTTTTATTTAAGGGTACAATAGAACGCCAATTTTTTCAAGGAAAATTTTTATAAGGAAATGCAAAAAAAACTTTGAAAAAAAATTTTCAATGAAATACAGGGGTTTCCAAAGAAGGACGTCTCGGTAAAATTAAATAGTTTCCGGGAAATTTTTATGATTTAAAGGTTTTGCTAAATGTTGGTCTTCTCGAAAGCCATCAACCCGGGCACCCTTTATATTTTTTTGTATAATTACCCCCCGGGGTTTTTAAAAGGGGGCTTTGATTTTTATGGTTTGGGGATAAAAGGGGGGTGTAGAATTAAGTAACAGGAAATACCCCCGTGTAGGTCTCCCGCCTCTTTTTAGCTTCCTTATTTTCTTATGTTTTTTAACCCCCTTTACGGCCCGAAAGTAATTTTTGTAAGGTTTGGGGGCCATTAGACGATTTTTTGTGAATATAAAAGGGAAAAATTTTAGAGAATGAAACCCGTTTAGGATCCCTTTTTTCCCCCTAACTAATTTGGGAATTTTTGGGGACTTTTCGAAATTTTTTAGCTCGGGCAACCCGACGATTTCATTTTAGCAAAGGGGAAAAATCTGGGGGGGTGAAAGGGGGCATAATTGACCTTTATTCAATCTTTACTAAATGAAAGCAAGGCATTATTTGTCTGAACGCAAAAGTAGCAGGCGGAAAAACCCCTTCTTTTATTGTTTGCCAAGATAAAAAGCTGTGGCTTCATTTTTGTGAGAATTTTTCTGTAACCCTTTCTTCAGCACAAAGGGAAAGGGGCATGGGGTCATTTTTTGAATTTTAAACGAATTTTTTTCAAAATTTAAAAGAAAATTTATGGCGGACGGTCCCCTAAATGCAGTTGTGATAAATTTTTTCCCGCGGCTGTCCAAGATGGAAAAGAAAGAGTAAGGTTTATTTCGAAAATACATATATTTTTTTTTTTGACCCGAAAAATAGGAGGGGAACTTTTTCTGGACAGACTGTTTTTTTAAAGCAATCACAGAGAAACCTTTTAAAATCCTGGGTACCCTTTATTGAAAGTCACACCTGCACTTTCCCAAACCCAACAAAATGCGGGGCCATTATCCCTCACAGAACCAAGGGGACGGGTGCCCCCACATATGTAACACACTGCTCACCACCACCACCACCCATTGCTACACAGGACACACTCCCACAAGCACGGATACAACCACACTTGTCCACACAACACACCACCTCAAAAGTGGATCTTCATGTGCTGGGCAATATCCTTCTTTGCCTTGAAACACTTGCTACAAATATCACACTTGAACTCCCGCAAGCCAGTGTGTCTAAAGGTGTGTGTGTTGAGTTCAGAAATGGTATAAAACCTTTTCCCACACTCTAGGCATTCATGGTTCTTAACACCACTGTGTATCAGGGTGTGTGTGGTGAGGTTACCCATTGTAGTAAATCTTTTCCCACACTCTAAACATTCATAATTTTTAACACCACTGTGTGTCGGGGTGTGTGAGATGAGGTGACTCTTTTGAGTAAATCTTTTCCCACACTCTAAACATTTATAATTCTTAACACCACTGTGTGTCAGGGTGTGTTTGGTGAGGTTACTCTTTTCAGTAAATCTTTTCCCACACTCTAAACATTCATAATTCTTGACACCACTGTGTGTCAAGGAATGTCTCTCAAGCTTACTCTTGCGTTTGAATGTTTTGTCACACTGCTGGCACTTCAGCTCACTGTGTGCCTTGTGGCCTGAGCTGCCTGCCTCCAGGTGATTCTTGCCATCACCCCTGTGCCTCCCCACCCCTGAGGCAGACTGATCCTGCTGCTCCCGGCCACTCATGCTGCTGCCCGGCCCCACAGCCTCCACCGCAGCAACACTCCCACCAGCACGCGATGACCGGTCCTGCGGGAACCCTCGGGTATGCCTGAGGGAGCCGGGTCAGTAACTCATAAGGGTAACTTATGCGTGGACAGACTGTTTTTTAACGCAATCAGCAGAGAAACCTTTAAAATCCTGGATACATTTATTGAAAGTCACACCTGCACTGCCAACCCAACAACTGCTGGGGCCATTACTCCCTCACAGAACACAAGGGCACGGCTGCCACCACATATGTAACACACTGCTCACCACCACCACCACCCATTGCTACACAGGACACACTCCCACAAGCACGGATACAACCACACTTGTCCACACAACACACCACCTCAAAAGTGGATCTTCATGTGCTGGGCAATATCCTTCTTTGCCTTGAAACACTTGCTACAAATATCACACTTGAACTCCCGCAAGCCAGTGTGTCTAAAGGTGTGTGTGTTGAGTTCAGAAATGGTATAAAACCTTTTCCCACACTCTAGGCATTCATGGTTCTTAACACCACTGTGTATCAGGGTGTGTGTGGTGAGGTTACCCATTGTAGTAAATCTTTTCCCACACTCTAAACATTCATAATTTTTAACACCACTGTGTGTCGGGGTGTGTGAGATGAGGTGACTCTTTTGAGTAAATCTTTTCCCACACTCTAAACATTCATAATTCTTAACACCACTGTGTGTTAGGGTGTGTTTGGTGAGGTTACTCTTTTCAGTAAATCTTTTCCCACACTCTAAACATTCATAATTCTTGACACCACTGTGTGTCAAGGAATGTCTCTTAAGGTCACTCTTGCGTTTGAATGTTTTGTCACACTGCTGGCACTTCAGCTCACTGTGTGCCTTGTGGCCTGAGCTGCCTGCCTCCAGGTGATTCTTGCCATCACCCCTGTGCCTCCCCACCCCTGAGGCAGACTGATCCTGCTGCTCCCGGCCACTCATGCTGCTGCCCGGCCCCACAGCCTCCACCGTAGCAACACTCCCACCAGCACGCGATGACCGGTCCTGCGGGAACCCTCGGGGATGCCTGAGGGAGCCGGGTCAGTGCCGGGCGGAGCAGCCGGCTTGGACTGTGACCTCAGCACCTGCAACAGTGGTGACAGTCGCACACACAGAGAGCCACGCCCCTGCCCCCCTGACACTCTGCTCCTGCCTGCTGGGCCCACACCCTGCTTCCTGCCTCACTCACACCGTGTTGTGTTGTGGTGGACGCCAGCAGGACAAAGGTGGTGACGTTGAGGGCGTGGTGGTGGGCGTGGACACTGCAGCTGCAAGTGTTGGAGAGGGCAGGATCCTGCACCAGGGGCAGGACTTGATCTTGATTTGGGAGTCACCCAGCAGATGCTGTCAGTGAAGCCTTTGGTCCGGCGTTCTCCCACACATGTAATCTGTTGGGAGAGAAGCAAAAGGGGGAAGCAAACTAGGGATTTCTTTTTTCCCCTCCTTCCTCTCTCTGCATCACATTCATACGGGGTCCCCCATCCACTGAGGGTGCCCCCTGCCTCTCATGCTCTCTCCTACGTGCTCTCCAAGAGTTCTCCAAGAATTCTTTTACACTCTCAATCACACGAGCTGTCACTCCTCCACTCAGCACACAGCCCCAGCAGGTACTCCATCTCCACTCTCCTGTCTCTCATCTCTCGCCATTCTTCCACTCCGCCTCTCCTACCACTACCTCCAACATCTGTGTTTCTAGCATACTCATACCGTTCACATTCCAGCATCAAGTGCTCCACGGTTTCATCCACTCCTGTCACACACATCTCACACCACCTTGCTGCCATCATTCTTCCATCTGTACATACGACTATTTACCTCCAGCGACTTTGTCCTGGCTCTGAAGAGTAGGTCCCCTCCATAGCCACCATCATAGAACCTTTCATACCGTGGCTGGTCCTTTCTCCTGTACCATTCCAGTGTTGATTTCTCACTCATTCCCCTCAGCCATTCTTCTTTCCCTTTCTCTTCCACTCTCCTATTTATTTCCTTTTTGCATACAGCCATACTCCCATGTCTCATCACTCCTGTCACAACATTCCCAGTTCCCCTGTCCATCTTTCCACTTTTACTGAGTCTTTCATCCACTTCCCATACATATTCCAGTCCCAAACCTTGCTTGCCCATTTGCTGTCATCCATTCGTTGCAGTCTAGCTCTGTACCTCAGTCCTGCCTTTGCTATCACTCTCTCTGAACGTGCTCCATCCCATGTCTCCTCTAATCGCCTCCACTGCCACATACCTATTGGCTCCTATGCTATTCTGCTGCCTTTGTTCTGTGTTACTTTCCAATCTGTCCAACTCCTTCCTAGACCACACCATTGTTTCCAGGCCACATAATGCTAGGGACAGCCACACCCTTCCATAGTCTTCTCACCACTTCATACTTGTTGGCCCGACATCTTGCCACACTGCCTAGCTTCCAACCCACTGGTTGGCTCTAGCTATCACTCTCATGTTTAGTTTTCTCACAGCCTTTATCATCCAACCAAATACCCAGATACTTGTACTCTTTCGTTCTCTTTATTTCATTCCCACCCACCATCCAAATCCTGTCATCATCAGAGTCATCCCCATTCACCACCAACACTTGACTCTTCTCCTTACTGAGCCTAACGTGAAGTCCCTTCCATACTCAGTCACAGCATTCAGCATCTCTTGTAGCTCATTGTGGTTTTCACTAAGGATCACACATCATCTGCATACATCAGTACACTCACACTTCATCTCCAATTTTCACACCCAGACCTGTACGCTTCACTCTCACTGCCATTTCCTCAACATATAAACCAAAAAGTAGAGGAGAAAGGACACAGCCCTGTCTTACTCCTCTCTTACTATTCACCCATCCAGTCTCGAGGTCACCCATACTGAACTTGGCCTGTGTGTTTCTCATACATACTGCTTATTATTTTAACAACCTTCTCACTCATGCCAATCGTCTCCAATACCTTACTAGCATTCTCCTATCCACTCTGTCATAACGCTTTCTCAATATCTAGAAAGGCTAGATATTTCTTTCTTCCCTCCTTCCTTGTTCTCTCAATCACTTCATTCACTACAAACATATTGTCCTCACCTCTCCTGTCTTTTCTGAATCCATTCTGCTCTTCACCCATCACCTTATTTCTTTCCACAACTTCACCTAGTCTTTCATTCAGTACACCACAGAAAATCTTACATACCGTGTCACATACCGCTATTGGCCTGTAATTTTTTATCTCCTTCCTACTCTTGTGTCCTCCCTTATGTATGAGGGTCACTCTACTGTCATTCCAGGCACCAGGCACCCTTTCCTCTCTCCATATATGTCCAAACAACTCATGCATTCCCTCAATTACTCCCTCACCCCCCGCATTTCCACAGGTCCCCGAGATTGTTTGGGGGAAGGGGAAGAGTATGGGCAAACGCTAGAAATTTACCGATAAGATAAGATACTTTGATCCTATCTAGGAACCTTGCAAGTAACAACGACAAGAAATGTACCGTTATCTGACCGTGGGATATGAAGCTGATGCAGGGTTGATGTTGGGCGTCCGGGCTGAAGAGAGAGAGAGTCCATGGTGACCCAGAAGGGACTGATTAGCACGGTCAGTTTCCCATGTCATAAATGAGCCGTCATTAAAATCATCTAGAGACGTTCATAGCAAGATACCAAGAGCGCGTCTAAAGGGTTAAAACTTGATAACATCGCTTTCATTAGGCTACCGTAGATAACACTATAGTCGCCAGTCACTCGCCACTGCACTAATGTCGCCAGGTACAATATATTACACATTTTAGCATCACTACAGACTTTTATGTGCCACTGAAGACACATGCACAGTAGTTTATATTATGTACATCACACTACATGTCTTCAGTGACGCATACAAGTCTGTAGTGATGCTAAAATTTGTAATATATTGTGCCTGGCGACATAAGTGCAGTGGCAAGTGACTGGCGACTATAGTGTTATCTACGGTAGGGAATATATTTTCGTCCCCACCATCAATACTTATACATACATCGATACATATACATCAATAAGAAACCGTGGGGTAATACCAACATCCCTTCAGACCTACGTAGCCGAAATATTGGTCAAGAGTACTCAAAACACACAATAAATAAGGGGTCCCGTTAACACCCCCGTCACGTTCACCCAGGGAGGCACAAACACACACACACACACACACACACACACACACCTCTGCCATAAAACTTACTTCTCTGGTACTTTGCCCCGGTTGTTGGGTTCTTACTTATCTCCGGTATCTCCTTCTTGGTCTCTTCATTGCCGGTGTAGCGATCTCACCAGCTACCCTTTGCCCGAGTAGCTACACCTTACAAATACGCACTGAAACACTGCTCCCTGGGTGAATAGTTGTTTGACAATGTATACCAATTCTGATCCTGGGTTAAACATGGTGGAAACATTGAATGTAGAGTAGTAATTAAAGTAGAACATAAGAACATTTCAAGCGAATGTGCCCTTGCCTGGAACACTACGTACCCTACCATTATACTGAAACACTGCTCCCTGGGTGAATAGTTGTTTGACAATATGTATATACGTTTTACCCAAGATCAGAATTGGTATACATGTACTATATTGTCAGACAACTATTCACCCAGGGAGCAGTGTTTCAGTGCGTATTTGTGCAGTGTAGCTGCTCGGGCCAAGAGTAGCTGGTGAGATCACTGCACCGGTACTAGCCATTTGTACTCAAGGCTGCCGGGAATTGCACAAAAAAGCCGGGTGAGGGAAAGCAGTCACCACGGTTACAGGGAGTTTCGTACCCAGGTTCTGTTAGGTGTTTCGTACCCAGGTTCTGTTAGGTGTTTCGTACCCAGGCTCTGTTAGGTGTTTCGTACCCAGGCTCTGTTAGGTGTTTCGTACCCAGGTTCTGTTAGGTGTTTCGTACCCAGGTTCTGTTAGGTGTTTCATACCCAGGTTCTGTTAGGTGTTTCGTACCCAGGCTCTGTTAGGTGTTTCGTACCCAGGTTCTGTTAGGTGTTTCAAACCCAGGTTCTGTTAGGTGTTTCGTACCCAGGTTCTGTTAGGTGTTTCGTACCCAGGTTCTGTTAGGTGTTTCGAACCCAGGTTCTGTTAGTTGTTTCGTACCCAGGTTCTGTTAGTTGTTTCGTACACTGATTTGAGTTTTTTCGTACATACCTGGTGTCGAATCGTAACTCTAGTAGTAAAGTTCAACTCTGAGCTGATCGTGTACGAAATGACTATGGTTTCATATAGACTACGAAACAACTTTTTGGTGTACGAATCTACTGGTGTACGAATCTACTGATGTACGAAACAACTGGTGTACGAATTGACTGCACCCCGTCACCACCATTACGGAGACAAGTTGTTTGAATGGCGGGAGGGAATGCTGGGCGCAGATTGGCGGGGCGGGGCGTGGCGGGGCGCTCCTGGGGTTCCTTGCTCTCATTGGTCCAAACCTTAATGGCTGGTCACGTGAGGTTCCTTGGTGAGGTTTGGGGGTTGGGGTGAGATATGAATAAACAAAAGATTATTATAACCCTTGCTTTGTAACCTGTGAGACCCAGAACGTAATTTCCATTGTAATTTAGGTACTATTAGACGATTTTAGTGAATATAAGGAACATTTTATAGATATGACCTGTTTAGTATCCTTGTCCACTACTCCTATTAATTATAATTAATAGGGGCTGTGCATGACTAGGAATACTCTTCTCTTGTTCGGCATGGTGAGTATGTGGGATGGGTCCCATTATTACCTTACCACCAGCGCTGGTGAACATAGAGAAGTTATGTATTTTGATGACCTTCCTTAGGTAACGCCCAAAATAATCAGCGCCTATTATTAATTGGAAGGGACCATCAACGCCCTCGAAGGTATTACTAACTAGTTTGACACCATTATCCCTCAGCATTTCAGCTGTGTCTTTTAGTCCATTAACAGTTAAACTAATACCAATATTATTAATTACTACAGCAGCTACCCTACATTTATATCTTCCTAATTGGACTAGGGGTTGAACTTTGTCAAAGGTTTGAGCCTCTGTATTGGCAAGAAAACCTGATATGGCTAAGTTCACTTTATTAATTATGGGTAGTTGTAATAATTCAACTATCTCCCTGCTTATGAAGGATCGTTGTGCACCACTGTCAAACATTGTCTTTACACTGACTGAATTACCATTGTGGCACACCTTCAATTCGGCAGTAGGAACAGCTGCTGAACAACTCTTGAGGGTGTCCCGGGTCGGGGCTCCCGTGAAGTCCCCGGGGCCGCATGTTGCCGGAAGCCCGTGTGCCGCAGGAAACGGAAGAAACATTGCATGGTACGGAGAGTGTATCCTGCCGAGTGCCCCGCACTCCTCGTCAGGATGGACAAGCCAGTCCTTGTGCCGCACGCCAGCAGCACGAACACTCTAATCTTTTTTCTTTTTTCAAACCATCTCTCTGACGGGCTCAAGCTAGCCCGGGGTCCTCTCCTGCTGGAGGCCCGAAAAAAAGAAAAAAGAAATTTGAGTTAGATTTTGTTTAGGAGTTATTTAGGTTAAAAAATTCAAATTTGACGGTGCGCAATTGCCTGGTTGGTTGGCGCTGTCAAATCTTACGGAATATTTATCATCGGGGAATTCAACATAAAATCTGTCGTACTAAACATCAAATCACCGAACAAATCAAAAGTTTTTAAAAAAATGTAAGACGTAAAAAAACCNATCACCCCGTAAATGTTTATGTTTTCCTTTAATTCTCATCTCATTCAGTATTCATCCTCACTGGATACGGGATTTTTCTCACATCTAGCGGCCGACGCGACCAACCAACCGACCATCACGCTTTTCAGGAGCTTATATCTTTGGAATCACGCTTTCAATTGACAAGCGGTCTTCGCCATCTGATAGCCCCATTCAATCCCTATTTGTGCTTGACATGTTTTGTCTCACGTGAGGGGTCAGCATGGCGTGTGCTGCGTGAGGGGTGTCAGACAATGTTATCTTGCTATAGCTGAGAAACGGCTGTACCGACTAAGTTGAAATTTGGTGTGTGGTTTGAGACCACACACCTAGCAATGTCACACAGGTCAAACTCCGGGTGACGCCGCACGTGCGCACGTGCTCGGCTCGCTCGTCCTTCGCCGATTAAGGCGTCTTATTGGTAACATAAAGATCATATGCAAATAATACTGTTTTCAATTAGGCGTAGTTATGATACTTTGATGGCATGTATACAGCTACATATGGAAGTATATATATATATATATATATATATATATATATATATATATATATATATATATATATATATATATATATATATTATATATATATATATATATATATACACATACGGGGAGGTCCCGTTATACGAGCATTCATTATACGAGAATCCGATGATACGAGATGTGTAAATTAGGGTCTATTTTCAAAATACGAGATCGAAAATCCAATGCTACGACATTCAAACTGGGGTGAGTAAAATTATCAAGTTCAAAATACGCGCCCTACCACTCCCAGGCTGGACAAAGGGGGATTTGGTTGACCCCAGTGAGGTCACCCCAAGCAAGCCGTGACCTGAAGGGTAATTAAGCATATGGCGCGGCCTGATCCTTAGGGGTAATTAGCCAGGTGTGTGGCCCCAACCTTGGGACCACTACACTACCTTCTCTTGTATCACGCGGCGTCCCATACATTACAACGTCTTTTTTGCTTGTTATGCATGTTTTATGTTTAATTAATGTGCAGTTATGTTATTTTGTGTGCTATTTTCTCTTTCAGAATGTTTTTTATACAGAATAGGTAGTACAGTGTGGGTAATATAGACGCTGTGTGTTTGTTGTGTTTGCTAGAGTTTATTTTAGCTTGAAAAACACGTCTTTTTTTTTCTTCTCTTTTTTCATTGATGGTCCTGGAACCAAACCTATATTTTACCATTAGTTATGTGTTTCGTTATACGAGATTTCGCTTTACGAGTATGCCAGGTGGAACCTAACTGCTCGTATCTTCGGGACCTCCCTGTATATATATATATATATATATATATATATATAATTATATATATATATATATAATATATATATTATATATATATATATATATATATATATGAGCTCAATCAGCTCATGAATAATTAAATCGAACATCGATTCATAGCGACAGCGACAGCGACATCTGAAATCACATTCGCCTCCTCGGCATGCATACATACCGCCCGAATTTCCGTTGATGTTTGTGGCTAGAGCGGCAAAGCTGTTGTGTGTTTGCTATAATATAATCAAATACATAAATATATTCATGAGTGATAATACAATTGCAATAGAAATGTAATATATTTGTATATATGTCATATCACACAAAAGAGATGCCACGGAGATGTGCACCGCATGCCACGCGCAGCTTAGCGTATGCTCCCATCTTTACCTTTGTACACCAAAGAGAGTCTATTAGAAGCCCTAGCGCAGGCCACGAATACCAACATTTCCTCAGTCTGATTCAGCTGTGCCACAGTTTGGAGCTCGCTGAGCATCGCTCTCCCACGTGTATTTAAGTCAAGATTCATGAGGAATAGCTAGGAAGATACTGCGGCACATCGTGAAATGGCTGTGTAGCAAATAAATATTCAAATAACATTTTCATAGTGCCCTATACATTTCAGTTTGATATCATCAAGTCCATCTATAAGTTAGAAAACAATGCTAGGCCATTCTAAGAGCTCAAAACAATTAGATGTCGATGTGTAATACTGACAATCACGCTACGACTCTTTGCTGTGCCTTCAACAATGTCAACCTTAACGATATTCCTTGAGCCTCGATAAGAGGTAATGAAGTGTACGACACTTACTCCCGGCAACATCTAGATAGTGCTTTGGCAGCGGTACAATCGTATTTTGTGATGGCAAGCAGGGGCTGGATGTTCGAACGTTCGTAACTTTCCGCCTCTAAGATCATCTAAGAGTGTTCTTAGCGGCCATCTTAGATCTTGGGCTACGAACACCACAAAAATGTGTTTTCAAAGGATCGTCCGAATGTTCTTAGCTCACGATGATGCGATCTTCAAGCTCGTTCCGTTTCGTTCCGACCATGAGGAATGGAACACAGCTGACTGTCGCTTGGTAAATCAGATGAAAAATTTTGTGGAAATTATCCACTAAAACAGCTCTCTAATTATGAGAAAGGTATTAATTTGAATGGTGGAATTTGGCGCCTACCAGGCGGAGGCGACACCACGAATAAAAATTCCACCTATGTATATATTGTTACAGATTTGGGTATAAATTAAGATGTATTTAGATATAGTAATATAATTTTGGTGATATTCACCTATAATACCACAATTAATCAAAGGATTAAAATAATATAAGAATTGTGAGGAAACTTCCACGTATAGGAGAAAATTATTGGAACGCTCCACGTGTAAGCTCCAGCTGTCTTGAGAAGGAGTTGTAGTCAAGACATTAGTCACGCGTTATCACCTACACTATGAAGTTGTAGTCAGTCTTTGATTGTACACTAAGGTGTAGTCAAACTCATCTTAATATTAGTAAACTATAACCGATCAATCGGTTAAATCTGGACAAAGTGGTAACATATCACAAGATACGAGCCGCGCCAGGTAACTTGGAAAGTTACCCTTGGCAACTCCGCCGGCCTATCACTCCGCGCCGCCATTACGTTGCCACAGCCAGCCGCTCTGCCATTCTGTGTACCACAGCGTCTCACCAATACTCCCTCAAGATAATGATCAAGCCTTCATATCATCAACCCATCTGCCACTGCTGAGTATACCTTAGTTAGCGTCTAAATAGGGTATCAGTGCAGCTTAGGTAGATTTTGGGTTAATCGCAAGGTGAGTTCACGTTAATTAATATTATAATTTCAGCAGTGTGTTGGTCCCCATGGCTCCGGTACCAGAAACACCAACAGTTCTCTGCTTCTGAACTTTGCAAGGTCCAGAAGGTTGAGAATTGCAGGTTCTTGGTATCAGAGACCAGAGCTGCACCGCTGGACATTAGGGTGACAATAAAAAGTGAAAGTTTTTATTTTTAGATGGCCATTTGTCCAATACTGCGTACCCATGAAAAAAGAACACAGGCGAAATCCTGGGTCATTTGGACAATATTATAGAGGTAGCTCAAGTCAATTGAAGTTTTATCCTTATAGGCAAAAAATACGAATATTCATAATATGCCGGTTTATTTAAAAATTTACATATTGAGCAAGTTTATGTGTACACTGTACACTGTACATATAAATGATTAATTCCTTTTTAAAATGAAACTGCAGTGAACACGCTTACATCAATGGGTGGGAGAGGTGTGGAGGGGGTCGGCTGGCAGAGACAGCACATTCATTTATTTCTCTTTTTGCTTGTAAGGTCCTGTTTTGATGTCCCTGGTTGTGACCGCCTCTGCTCTTCAACAACCTGCAGCAGATGTTGACGCTGGTCTTCACTCTTGGTGATCTTGCTGTTGAATGCCTGTATCAAGGCAATCCCTCTCTCTGCAGTGTCGTTGATGACTCTGAGACCACCCACAACTGCGACGCCAGTTTTGAAGTCTTCATCATCAGACCATGTGTCAGGTTCCTTGGACAAAAAAGAAGTCTTCATTTTGAGACTTTCAAATAGAAAGTTTGATCCTCTAGAAGCAAAGTCTGAGAGCTGCTTTGTGGGAAGGGAAGATGTGGCAGGAAGAGCAGCACGTTTTGGTGAATCCTCGGTCGCCTCCCTCTCAAAGATTGCCCGAACTATGTTTCTCTTCATTGTTGCATTAACTTGTGGATCGAAGAGTGCAAGACCCACCAAGCCTTCACTGAGGTACCACAGGTGACGACCGAAGACTGTGAGACATGTTCTTGATATTTTGACGTCGTGGTACTCTGACAGGTCTTGGAGGAGCCGCAAATCATTAGCAGGAGCGGAGGATGGAACGGAGGCCATGAACCATGCACTGACATACACCTCTAGCACAAAGAATGTGAATCGGTTCAAGCCTAATGTCTCACGAGCAGTTAGTTGAAACTGATTAGCAAAAAGCAGGATCTTCATGGCATAAATGAGCTTAGCCATCCACCGTGCTCGGTGAAGTGCTCCGGGCCATCGGAGACTAAACTTGGGTAGAGCTCCATCGAGACACCTGATTGCTAGCTCCAGTAACTCACGGTAATCATCACGTGGCTGATGCTTGACCAGATGATGTTTCCAGCAACAGATGAGGTCATCTCGTTTCTCGTACAAACTTGGAGGGAGGTCTGAGAGAGGGCTGTAGTCATCTTGACTGATGTCCTTCCACTTCTGCTTGAAGCGAGAGAAGAGAGTAATATCTGGTCCAGAGGAAGGCCCCATGCATTCCACATACGCTTTCTCGGCAACAAGCTCAAGGATGTGGTGACGACACGCGAGATGCAGAAGACGGCGGCCGAGTTTCTGCTCCAGAATGACACATGCCCCCGACAAGTGCCCAGTGTTTGAAGCTGTTGTGTCAAAACTGAGTGCTGAAACATTCTCTGATATGTCCCACTCTTCCAGCGCTGCACTGACTGCTGTAGCAATGGCCTGTCCAGTCCCTGACAAAAGTTTCGGGACACCAAGCAGCTTTTCAGTATTGATTCCGGAGACAAGAATGGCGATTCGGTCAACACTCGCTCCTTGTTCATCAGGTATAATTTTTCCATCCCAGTGCACAGTGAGCACTTCACTAGGTTGAAAATTTTCTTTAATTTCTTTGGCAATCCCAGAACGGTGGGTCGCTCGCGAAGTACGCACTGTCTCATAGTTTAAAACTAGTTCCATTGGGTCATGACCTAGACTAGCAGCCGTGGCACTGACGATCCGGAGAGCAGAGCGGTGACTGATCATAGTGCGGTCCAATGTACTTGACAATTCAGGGGTGATAACTTTGAGAGTAGCACGTTTACGCTTGGAAGAAGATACCACTGGTGATATCGCTAGGGAACTTGTAGATGATGACGAGCTTGATTGTGCTTCTGGTTCAGACGAAGAACCCAACTCATCATATTCAAGAGCAGAACTGGCTTGATTCTGTTGTAGAGATTGCTTACTCTTGCTTTCTTCCCGACGCTTGATGGAACAAGCAATCTTTTTGTCTACTCCTGCCATTACACCTCTTCTCCCTTTTTCTCGTTGCGCTGCCAGGAATGCTCGGTCTTCTTCGATGGTCAAGAGCTGCATTGCCTTGGGGTGGGCAACATCGAACAGGTCCTCTAACTCATCACAAAAAGTTTCCTCTTTCTTACGTTGTGTGTCTGTAGTGCGAGTGCAGCTTTTCTTAAGTCCCTTCCACATTAAAAAAAGATCCACTACCTTTCGTCCAATACTCTTCTCAGTTATGGTAGGAATCCGTGCCTTATTCCAGAAACTAATAACCGATGCTGCAACTTCACTCGCAGAATCATTCACTGTTTTCTTATGTCCTTGTGACCGTGGAAAAACAGACGTAGAACATCTCTTGTTGAAGGAAGTTGTGCACCCGTGATTTCGGTTATGTGTTGACCAATGAGCCAAACTTCAGTATTTGAACGTGTACTCGCCATTGAACCTAAAACAAACAAAAACATTTATGTAACTTATGTTGTTACTGTTATGCAAACAACAGCACCCATACAGCATACGGCATGCAAGATCACTTGTATAAAGTTTTTAAAGTGTTATATACCTAAATTGATGCATTGATTTTAGACAAAGACAATGGTACTAACCGTAATAAAGCAACAAGAGCGACGCACACACACCCACCGTCAAGTCTCACACACAACTGATGCAACTGTACCAGTCAGACACTGGCACACAACCTCTTCCCCCTACCCCGACCGACACCCGCCTGTCCCTGCCCACTGCATTGCCAATAGCTGGACCAGCCAAAATACTCATTACTCATTTTTAGAAAAAATGTTAGGAACAACTTTAGTTTGAATTTGCATTCTCCATATACCTGCAAAGTTTCATAGTAATCGGTTCATAAATAAAAAAAAGTGAGAAAAAATCAATAATAATTTCAGTAGTGTTAACATCAAATGGCTTGAGCCACCTCTAAATATTGTCCAAGTGACTCAGGATTCCATCAGTGTTACCTTTTCACAGGTACGCAGTATTGGACCAATGGCCATTCGATTTAATCAATTTTAGAAATTCACCCCAATGCACTATTGTCACCCTACTGGACATGGTATAGTAATGCCGGAGGGGTAGCTAAGGAGAACGACCACATCCTCGTTAGCACTCGTTGGAGGATCCTCCAGAACTGCAGGGTTTACCGGAGTGCTGAGTTCTTTGGAACAGATCACAGACTTGTTGTTGCTACACTTAAGCTTCATGTCAAGTCCAGAAGAATCTCAAGAGGTAACCATACTGTGTTTCATCTTGAGAAACTGAAGACTTGACATGTGCTCATGAGTATGCGGTGGCAGTCTCAAATCGGTTTGATGTGCTCGGTGCTCTCTGGGATCCTGTAGAACTGTGGGATACCTTCAAACGTGAAACTCTACAGGCTGCCAAGGAGTGTATTGGGGAGCGCCCGAGGTCAAGGCGTGGTTTTGTCTCGACGGAGACGCTGGAGAAAATCGAGGAGAGTCGCGCTGCCAGGCTGGCTGGGAACCGGGACCAGCACAGGGCTCTGTCACGCCGGACTAGAACCCTCCTGAGGAGAGACAAGGAGAGGTATGTCAGGAGTCTCGCTGAGGATGTCGAGGGTCATTTGAACGCTAATGACCTCCGACCCGCCTACCGAGCCCTGAAGAAGCTCCGTTCCAAGTCTCCTTCTCGGGCGAGTGCTATTCGAACAGCAGATGGGCGCCTCGTGTCGGACATGGATGGGCAGATGGCTCGTTGGGCTGAGTACTTTGGGCAGTTGTTCACGGTGGACCCTCCAACTGAGCAGCTTCACACCACTGGGTTACAGGCAGTGGATGCCGATCCTCCCATTGACGAAACCGCACCCTCTCTTGACGAAGTCAGAGAGGCTGTAGCAAAGTTGAAGGGTGGAAAGGCAGCTGGTGTTTGTAATATCAGTGCGGAGCTCCTCAAACTGGGGGTGAGGCCATGATCCGCGGGTTGCATGCTGTCCTGACTGCCGTGTGGCAATCAGGTACCATTCCTCCTGACTGGAAAAGAGGGCTGGTCGTCCCTATCTGGAAAGGGAAAGGGGACCGTCAGGACTGCAACAATTACCGCGGTATTACACTGCTCAGCGTACCAGGCAAGGTGCTTGCCCATCTATTGCTGACACGAATTCGCAGTCATCTGGTTTAGTCAAGTTTTACATACCTTGGTAGCGCAGTCCATAATAACGGCGGGTCACGTCAAGAAGTCTTACGACGGATTGGCATAGCCCACGGTGTTATGGACTCGCTCAGCGGGAGTATTTGGCGTTGTCGGTACCTGTGCAGGAGGACAAAGATCCGGATCTTCAAGTCGCTTGTGATCCCTGTCTTACTCTATGGTTGTGAGACATGGACACTAAATAGTGACTTGAAGAGACGAATCAATGCCTTTGGTAATAAGTGTCTTCGCAGAATCATGGGGTATCGCTGGGATGATTACGTGTCAAATCAGCGATTGCACCGTGAGACTGAATCGAGGCCTATTACCTGCATAGTCGTCAGCCCCAAACTTGGGCTATAGGGGCATGTGGCACGCTACCTGAAACCCGATCCTTCCTCGGGTTTGTATCTGTAAGAGACATCCGGCGTGGAGGGGGCCCAAAGGGGGCGCCCACAAGGCTCGTGGCTGGGGCAAGTTGATTTTTTCTTGTCGAGAGCTGCTTGGTATGGGAAAGGGGGCCTGTATGGGAACTCGCGCGTGGGGGACCCCCGGGAGTGGGTCGTAGGTGGGCGAGGCGACGCGCCCCCCGGCGTATGCCCCCAATGATTGATTTGTTTGAACAGTTTGTTGTCGCCCCATCAGTCCGATGGGCGATAATTTCAACAGATTTCATAAACCCTTTGAGATTGTTACCAATCATAATCCCAGTTTAGAATGTAAACAAATATCATGCCCCCCCAAAGGGAAATATCTGAAGACTGAAGACGTTTTCTCACTAATAACCTCCTGGCGAGTCCCCACACAAAAAATTACAACTTATAATATCAATAACGGGTTTGAAGTTCCCAAAATCGGCAACCTCGGGACCACGCCGAGCCGAATAATGGAATTTTCCGACTTTTAGAACTATATATTAAGGGGAAAAAAAGGTCAATTTTCCAGAAATAGTTAACACATTGTTCTTTCCTTTTCTTTTCACTTCCACCAGTAGGTGTTCTGGACGTTTGGGAGCCATAATACCAATAACAGACCTGTAGAAGTACAAAAAATAACAGTGTACCAACTCTAACAGTCACACACCACTGAACAATAACAACAAACAAATCGGCGGCCTAGTGTGGTGGCACCCAGCGGCCGACCCGGCAACTACGCGCCGGGTTTTGGGTGTTCTGCCGTGTTTTGGAAAATCCGGAACCATAGCCGAGTTTTGGGTGTTGCCGAGTCTTGGGATGCCGAGTTTGGGAACTTCAACCTGTATAACCTAACCTGGTAAAGTTTTAGTCCTTTCCTGCCCTTAGGTCTCGCTAGGAGGTTATTGGTAGGGTTAGATAAGGTTATAATGAGGTTAGGTTAGTATTATTTTGGGGGGTCATTTAGGGTTTTAGGTGGGGTAAGGGGATGTTAAAGGGGGCAACTCCCCCACTTTATAATTACGTTTTAGAGGTATCTGAAGGGATCTGTGAAGGTCTGGAGAAAAATAAAAACACTAATAAGGGCGGGAAAGGATTATAATTTTACCGTTTTAATTAGCCAGCGCGAATAATTATATATGAATTGAATGATTAATAGCTGCCACTTTTACCCAATTAGTAAAATTTCGGAAGTGGGCTTTCAACGATTTCGAGGCCGAAACTTAGTTTTCCTGAATAGTTTTGATGTGTATTAAATGAATATGGCATTCGTTTTTGTCGGAATTTTTTGTTTGTTTACAGGTATGGGGGGATCCCCGCCCTGCAAACCTTGCCCCACTTCTCACTGCCGTAGTATTGATAGAAACTTTGTTTGCAAACAATGTTTCCCAACTGTTTCCAAAGGCTGCAAACAATGTTTCTTAAATGTTTCCTGTCCAGATTCATTATTCATTATTATTCAATTGTACCATAGGAAATGGGGTTCAAAATACTTAGAATGAAGAAATCTACACGATGATGTAGGTAAGAATCCTAGGACTTTTGAAAGCCCACTACCAAACTAATACCCACCCAATTTAGGGTGGGTATTATTAATGGGATATATTATCCGAGTAACTAGACAATACCCGGAACTGTCGCCGATAGGAATTTTCGACGACAGGTGTTCCAATTTTTTTCGTCGGCGAGTGTTCCTATTTTACCCGTGTTTCTGTATTCAGGGATTAAATACCAGCAATAGCCTGAACAGTTAGGTTAGGTTAGGTTGGCCAGTTGACTATATGTCTAGGTAGGTTAGTGATTGAGCGGGGGTGATTCCCCCCCAGCTCAGCACCGAAATAATACCGACTTGACATATTACAGTAGTTGGGTTAGGTTGAAATGAAAGCCTGCATTCTAGTGATTTTTATGTGCTTTAACCCCACAATTTCAGTGGTCGTGAACTTGCCTAGAATAACATCTCACTACCCCAGCTTCCATCATTGAACCATTCATTCAATACTTTCGCTTTACTCACATACCATCTCTTAGAGATGGTAATCTCTTTATCACACATTCCTTTATCCTCTACATACTCTTTTAGGTAAATATGCAATTTCAACCATTACTCCCTTTTGACCAATACTCTTCTGACATAACTGGGGGGGGGGGCTACGCCCCCCAAGACCCCCTGCTAGTTAACTAATCTAACCCGGGCATTGATTACGTAATCTAACCTCACTGGGGGGGGTTTCGCCCCCCAGATCCCCATGCGTTATTTTTTCATTTACGACAGCTTTTGTGTGGTTAGAAATACTCCTTATAATAAGAACGAAACGTTCAGGATACCTAAAACCACCGATTGGTTGCGTTGTATTGTATTGGACTAAACTGCACTTATACCTTTATGTATTTCACTTTTCCACCTACAGTATACATGCATTCAACGCACTAGTCCACCGGTGCTCGAATGTCTCTTATCTTTGCCTCTCCGTAGCATTGATGAGAGGAGGATGCAGTCAGTTCGTACACAAGTTGTTTCGTACACCAGTAGATTCGTACACCTATAAGTTGTTTCGTATCTATATGAAACTATAGTCGTTTCAAAACACTCAGCTCAGAGTTAAACTTGATGACTAGAGTTACAAACGACACACCTGGTATGTACGAAAAAACAAAATCATGTATGAAACAAATAAAAAAACCTGGGTACGAAACAATTTGGTACGAAGCTCCCCCGTATTGCTAGTCCTTTCCTCCCCTAAACACACACATCAAGGTTACCTAGTTTATCTGCTGTTCCAGCACTCATTTTATGTAGAAATTTATATCACATACATATATTTAATAAGAGGTCTTACCTAATCAAAACCCATGTTCTATCTCATCTCGACACAATACCCCAACTAGTCAAATAACTAGGATCTTATCGGTGGATAGTGGGTTGAAATCGCTGTAGGCTTTTATCAATACTGCCTGTCCTGTGATCCGAAGGTGGTCAGCGTCGTGATCGAGGCCGCCCTGAAGGACAGAGGCGGGGGGCTGGCGGAGCGGTGTGCTTTGATATGGGCGTCAGAGAGTTTTCATAACCCGTTATCTTTACGTGGCCCGGGTTGTTCTCCTGTGTTTGATTTTAACATGTCCTATTGGTTTATCACTTATATGTACAAAATGAACGTATGTACAATCTCTTCATTATATTCAGAAGAGATGTTAATCCTGTGAGGGCTTTTAGTGTACTAAATTTCCAAGCCAGCGGCGGCGACCGCCACAACAAATGCCAAACCGGGCAAAGTGTCAATCGTCGGTGGCGAGAATCTAATGGGCAGCAGCCAATGACCGCGCTTCTAACCAAAGGGGCTAATTATAAGGTGCAATGCTTAATATTACTGGGGAAAGTTCAATTATTCTATCCCAGCACTTATCATTTACTCAAAAATTTCCTTAATTATTACCCATTACCATTTTAATTATATATATACAATATACCCCAGCTCCCTATGCCAGGACAATACCCTCTCCAGGGGGGGGGAAACAAACCACCATTCTACAATTATTGAGTGGTTTGGTTTGGGATAATTTCCCCAACTGGGGCCGGCGAAAACTGAAGTTCCTGCTTCGGTGACTCACCCAGGCACATAAGCGGCCGAAACATTTAATAGGGTTTCGGCACCTTGGTCTTTGCTATTTTAAAGGGATTTTTAAAAAAATTTTTTTAATTTTTTTTTGGCAAAATTTTTTTTTTTTTAAATTTTCATTATAACTGGAATTCCCATTTTTTCCTCTAATACCTCACTGATTGGTTGGGGCAAGAAAGGGGTTTTAAATTTGATAATTAATGGGGCTGGCTGATAGGAATATTTTCTTTTTTCGGCTGGGGAGTATGGGGAAATGGTCCCTTATACCTTACCACCGCACTGGTGAACATAGAAAGTTATGATTTTGATGACCTTTTTAGGTAACCCCCAAAATAATCCGCCTATTTTTAAATTTGGGGGGGACCTTAACGTCCTCGAAGGGTATTATAACTGTTTGACACCATTCCCCCTTTTCACTGGTTCTTTTAGCCCTTTAACTTAAACTAATACCAATATTTTAAATTACTCGGGTCCCCTACATTTATATCTCCTTTTTGGATAGGGGTTGAACTTTGTCAAAGGTTGGCCCTGTATTGGCAAGAAAACCTGATATGGCTAATTCACTTTTAAATTATGGGAGTTGTAAATTAAACTATTCCCTGCTTATAAAGGGATCGTTGTCACCACTGTCAAACTTGTTTTACATTGCTGAATTCCTTGGGCACACCTTCTTTCGGCAGAGGAACGTGTGAAAATCTTTTTAGTGTCTGCCTTTTTAAAACACTGTAGGGCTGATTTTTATCACTGTTTGATTTTACTTTGATTTTTTGAGTTCTGGTTTATAGGTATCAATTAACAAAAAAGATGGGGCCCCAAATTTTTCAGACCCCCTCCCCCCCTTTTTCGGGGGGGTCATTCCTCTTTTGGGGCACCCCCAGGATGGTCTCTGGAAACCTAAGCAAAATTTTTCAAATTTTTTTTTTTCCCAACAGTGACATGATTCCTACAAAATTTGCTGATGCTGGTCGGGTCTGTATCAAAATTATTTATATATGACCTTAGTTTTGTTAGATTTTTGTTAATATTTGCCCAAATGACAGTGGCAGAATCCCGGGGCAAACCGAAAACAGTGTAAAGAGCCCCATAGTCGTGGGTTGGTCTTGAAAAATGGAGCGATCCCTTTAATTCGTGCGTGTTGGGCTGTCGGATACGGAAAAACAGCAGAGTTTGGTAGAGCCCAATTTGGGCTCACATCTTTCTTGCCCAATTTCCCTTTTGGGTTTGCTTGTTCCTTACTGATAGTATAGCGCGACTGGAGTGCTCTCATGGGGGCACTTTTCCCTGTTTCCTTTGCTGTCACGTCCTGTGTTTGTTCCTTCGCTGACTCGTTTCAGTGAAATCCACAATCAACCCGTCCCATCACAGTTCCCAAGTATTTTGCAAGTGCCCCAGGGTGATAAAAGTTTTTTTGCTCAGAATATTCTTCCTCTTTCCATTTCATAACCGAAAATCTAAATGGGGGGTTTTTATGACTGGTTTTTGCCCATTTTCACGAAAAGGCCCAAGGCTTTTGTAAAAAGTTTTTTCGGGTATTTCAAGTGGTCGGTTATGAACTCTCCATTTTTATCTTGCTGGAACAGACAACCACTGTCCATGGGAAGGTTCCTTCCCCCTGGGTTGTGGTCTTCCAAGGTCTATTATCGACGCAAACCATTGTTCAGGCCCTTTTTTCTTGACAAATTTTGGGAGAAAAAACCCACCAGCCTCCTTCATCCGCTGGAAACATTTCTGCTCAAAATCGTTTCTCTAAGTCAATGATGTGAAGTGGTCACTTCCAATATAGCTACCAGCTGAAGGTTTTCAACAAAGATCTTGTCACTCACCTAGAATGCAGCAAGGGGAAACCGATTGAAGAGGGGCTGGCTTTTGTGGGAAGGCACTGTCTTTCTTTGTCTGATGTTTCCCGGGGCGTCGTCGATTTTTTGGCAAGGAAAATGGCAGGGAAACGCGACAGTTTTGTCCACCTCCGGTCTCGTATTCCGGACACTTGACAACATGCTCCAAAAGGGGGGTGACTCTGAAAAAACTGGATTTAAAGACGGATTTTAAAAATTACTGAAGCTGCCTGTAAACGCCCAACTGCGTTGTTGCGCCCTTTTTCTCGCAAATTTGGCACATTCTTCAGTGACCAACATCTCATATCATCCTCATTGAGGCCCTGTAACCCATGGCCATCGTGACTGCAGGGGAGAGCAAAAGACGGTCAGGCTCATTCCGCTTAGTGATGTACAACTTCATTTGGAAGGCGTGCTGTGATCTTTTAGTTTTTTCCGATAGTTCCACTCATTTACATCCACCGGTTTTTTTAAAAATTGAAAAGTGGGAATCATTTCCCTCACCATGCTCATGTAACATCCTCGTCACTAAAAGGTTTTTTGAATGCGAGACATTTGTGCATCAAACTACTGAGCGAAGGAGTGGCACATTACTGTGATCTGTCCCCGTTGTTTTCGCGTGCAGGCGCAAACATGTCCATTAGTGCTTTTCAAGAGCTGATGGGGCCCCGGTTTTTAAAGGTCCGCTATAAAACTCAAAATGGTCACTGGGGTTTTCTGCTTGATCTGTAGGAGTGTTTTACCCTTTTATCAAAAGAACACGGTGCATGGCTCTGAGTCATTTTTGGGGGACAGAATCACTTTTGGAAAATCGACCACTTTTTCCCTTTGGGAAATAGTCTTTGACCGCTTGGCCAAACGATCCCACGCACTTAAAGGGTCCCCCCGGTCCTCGTGGAGCGCAGACAGGTGAATCGTTCGGGATTCTTCCAAGACGTTAAACTTTTCTTGTTGAGATATTTTTTCCCGATATCCTATGATACCGAACGTATTTGAGTTCTTTTCATTTAAACCTGACAAGAAATTTAGTATCTAGAATGTCATTTTCAGTATCACAAGAACACTTCTTGACGGTTGTAAATTTTCATCTGTCAGCCCAACCCGGGTTTGTTCACCATCGTTTCTTTGATGTGGCACCTTTTTCAGATCACGCAAACTCCGTCCTCCTCCGACATATTGGGGATACTACCCATCTCAGTTCACAGGGTTATCTACTGGCTCAAAAAGGCTTCTTCAACTGCCTGAAAAAAAAAAAAGGAGTTAGACCTATACCTAAACCGGAAGTGCAAAACTGACCGGAAATGCATAAGGACACTTCCGGGTTTCTTTTTTAGTTAAAATCGCTCTGCTACCCAAAAAAACCCACAAAAAGGAACTCAAATTTAAAATCGGTCAATTTTTGGCGGAGATAGGTGCATGGTAGTGCCGGGGGCCCCAAAAAGGGGGGTGACCCCCAAAGGGGGTAAGGGGGGCTGAAAAAATTGGGGGCCCCATCTTTTTTTGTTAAACTGATACCTATAAAGCCAGAACTGCAAAAAATCAAATTTAGCACAAAAATCCCACGGGGCCCTTTTCTAAAATTACATACCGCGTATAAAATCTGGGGGGCCTGTTGGCTGGCCTGTCAAGGCGCATAAACAGGCCTATGACCAACCAGCACTTAACTATACCACTAAAAAAAGCTACGTAACTTCTGATGTTATCTACTACTGGCGTATGGATTGAACGCTGTTTACTTTTATCTACCCCCAAAAAACTACCTCCGCTTCATAACCAGCAATTGGGTAGGCTCATAATCGCCTCGCCTCGCCGTGGAAGATCTCGTTTTTGTTGTGCTCACACAGGCGAATGCAAAGGCGGAGGGGGAGTTTCTGTCGTTTTGCAGCATTCCCCCACAGCTTTTTCCAAAAGCTGTACACAAATATAAAAACGGTGAAGCAAAAAGGGGGAGGGGTGAGTGGGGTACGTTTAGCAGCGTTCCCCCCACGCTGTTTTCCCCAAAAGCTGTACAAGAGTATAAACATGGCGAAGCAAATGGTAGGGTGAGTGCAGTCGTTTGCGGGGGGGTTTCCACCCCCACTGTTTTTCCCAAAAGTATACACAAGTGTAAAAACTTTCGAATGCAAATGGGGGAGGGTAAGTGCATTTCATCATATAGGTACAGTAAAAAAATTTGGGTGGTTTTTGGGGGGGTGGAACGGGGTTAATGGTATTTCAATTAATTTCAATGGGGAAAACTATTGGATATACGGCAAATTTATTACGAGCTCGTCAATGAAAGAATTAAACTCGTAAGCAAAATACCACTGTACTAAATTTCCAAGCCCGGGGCGCCGGCCCCACAAATCCCACCGACACGTGTCAATCTCGGGGGCGAGAATCTAATGGGCACAGCCAAAAACCGGCTTCTAACCAAAGGGGCAATTAAGGTGCAAAAGTTAATATTACTGGGAATGTTCAATTATTCTTCCCAGCACTTTCACTTACTCAAAATTCCTTTAAATTTTTACCCCTTCCATTTTAATTATATATATAAATCCCCACCCCCCTAACCAGCGGACAATACCTCCCTCACAAGGGGGGGAAAAAAAACCCCCCCCTTACCAAATTTTTGAAGGGGGGTTTGGGGGATAATTTCCACATTATACATAATCTGCTTCTTATCCATTTACATACACCTTGCGTCCCACCCCTTTGTTCGTTCCCAATTTCCCTTTATGCCACCGCCATCCGATCCTTACTTGACTCATCTCTCCGTCTCATCCTTTTCTCCTATTCTCCTCCTTTCCTTTTCCCGTCTTCCTCTCCCCTATACTTCTCTAACCCTTTTAGCACAAAACACTTTCTTTTTTTTTTGCACTTCCTCATTCCTCACCTATAGACATTTGGCAGCATACCTCTACAGCAAAACCATCTACAATTGGGCAGCGTATGGTCGACTGTTGTTTTCACGAAAATGAATTCGGGGGGGGTCTTCAATATGAATGGACCCTTACCCTTTTCATTGTTTTTTTTGAATATAATTGTTGAGGAAATCGTCAAAACAAACCCGACACAAAAATTGTTTTTGCAGTTGGGAAAAACCAGACCTGTAGATGTCCCCTGGTAGATGGAAATGAATTGCTAACCACAGGTAACTCCGTAGTGTAGTGGTTGCCGCTCGGGTCCAACCCAAACCAGGGTTCGATCCCCGGGGGGAGCGAAGACAGATGGGGGGTCTTTCTTAAAAAACCGAGCCCCGTCCCCCCCGTGAAAGGTACCGGGGGTTACCGTGGGTTTTTTGACCCCCCCCCGGGGGGGGTGGGTTCCCCCCAAAACTAAGCTGCAGCGGTAGATCACTATGGGTCTGAGGAATTTTCCTCTAAACAAACAAACATCAAAAAAATACCTTTATTGCACTCTTACATTTTCCCCCACGCGTCCTGAACAACCATAAAAAATCAAAAATGAAAAAAACAAATAATAAAAATAACTTTTTATGGCTTGTAATTAGAAAAAAACGCATGCGACCCTACGGACGTGTGCGAGTGCTCTTCAACCTTGCACTATGCTTGGTCTAGACTCTAGAAGAACCAAGGCATATGAACAAATATGGTAGAAAAACGAACAAATATGGGGGATGGAATGTTCGCAAAGATCGTTTAAAACCTCTAAACGCGTTACGAACGTTCCAAATCATTTTAAGTGCAAATATGATCTTAGAGACGCGTTACGAACGTTCGAACACCCGGGCCCCAGGGGCGGAGCTTAAAAGATTATAAAATCCACAAAATTGGCCGCCACAAAATACGCCTATGGGTTTTTATTTTACGGTAACTAATTTGGTATATTCAGTTATTCTCGTAATTTTATGGCTTGACAACAGAAAATTTTTATATAGAAAAGGAAGATCAGGGTGGGCATTTTCGAAGGGGCTCTAAACTACACCCTCTTAGGTCCTAAGACTGACTTAGTTTCCCGGGGCTAAGAAGATTACTAAGGAAGCATTTTCGGGCGTCATCTTAGCTTCGTGTAAAGCCGGCCACACACCACCGGCGCGGCCTGTCCGGCCGACAAAAAGTGGCGAGGCATCGTTCGCCGGCCCGAGACCCACAC